>MU225350.1:1206503-1223907 GCA_018584345.1 Thuja plicata
ACTATACTGTTTATAGTAATCCCTGTTAAAAGATTCTTCAACCCTGTTAGGAGTTGTACAATACAATGCAGTAGTATAGTTGACCTGGTTAAGGGTCGGACCCTGTTAGGAGTCTTTTACAATAACCATGTTAGGGGTGGAGGACTCATTGTCTTTTACAATAACCTTCTGAATATTTGATACACACTGTATCAACAGGATGAACTGTTGTATGTGACACTGCTTGTCTGATCAGTTCCTTTTATGTGCCGATGCTTTAACCTCTTGTAAAGCAATATAACAATCTAATCTGTATTCTTAATGCTTCAACATAAACATCTATATTATCAACATATGATAAATATAGCTCTGTTGTACCAACACTCTACTTTGCTTGTCAATCTTTGGCTTCCACAACTCTTCTTATCACAAATGACCTTCTATAAATACATACTCCAATTATGAGATCATGGGACCTGTTAGACAACTCTTCATAACATCCTTGTCAGCTCTACTAAGCGCGCAAGTATAATTACAACCGCGCAAGTCAATGCTGAACAGACGTGTCGCTTCACTAAGTTGGCTTCACCAATTTGACCATAACATTGTAATCTTCTTGAAACACGTTTAGCGTGTTTAGATTAATATCAACAACTCATAACTTATCATGAATATACACACACATATGCAGGAGATACGCGCAACTCAATTAACACGTTACATACGTCAGCCTTAAACCGTTAATCCTCCAGAACTGTAACTGTCAATAACAAAATTACATATCTTTACTGAAACATCATATCTGAGTCTGCGTGTATGAACATAGCATAGTAAACATGTCAACAACATGTATCTATCCACGTTGGTCTTCATGTCATCATATGGATAAGTACATACAGAAGTACTGCTATATATTATATGTTGTTGTCAATGACAAACATACAATCAATCAACTGTTTAGAATCAAATCTCCAATAGTAACCTTCGCTGGTCCTAATCTCTATAGTATGTGGAAGGGGCAGATGAGGCCGCCAGGATATACAGATTCTAGCGTACATGCTAAAATCACCCTTTTCTATTGCCTCATCAGCTTTGATGAAAGTCCCCAACTTATTCCCTAGGGCTTTTTAGAGTTTCTTCATTCTAGTATTCGTGCGGAAGGTTATACAATCGAATCCATATGGGTACCTCTTCAATAGATACTTATTTAGGGTTAAAGTTTGGAACCCAATCTTTAATGAAAAATCCAATCCCCCTATCATGTAGGGTCCATTATACATAATCCTTTATTTCTCCCCGACATTGGAAGTGAAGACTAGGAAAAAACTATTTGCTAGAGTTTTCACATAAAAAATGCTTACCCTAGTTGTCATCTATCCACTTACGAATGCGAGGGTAAGCAAGCCAGCCTCCACCCCACTTCATAAAGAAGGCTCTTTCTTTTAAACCCTGAACCGAATCCACCCATCTGGACAATTCTACCCTTACTGAAATCACTTTGTTGTCGACAGTAGCATAATTCACTATTGCCTTCTAGGTGGGGAGAAACAGGTCTTTAGGCCGCCACTCCTTGTTCTCCAACGGTTTAAATTCATCCTTATGCTCCCTCACGATTTCAAAGTAGCCCCAACAATTCCTGCGATCGTTCGCATTGAAACATCTACCTCTTTGCTCGTCCATTGGGATAGAGCCACCATTCCTTTTTGGAAACTCCCAAGCTTGCCCGGGGGGCCGCCATGGGAGTTGCATTCCCCTTCTTCCTCTTATGTTTCCTACAAAACGGTCCCTACAATCTTCGCCGCCATCGTCCACTGCAAATCCTAACTTTTTCTGTCGCTCCATAGTAGGTAACAATCAAAATAAAATTATAAATAAATTGTTTAATATTGATTTAGACATTTAAAATTTATTAACAGACAAGGGATGGAATACCCATTATGTTAGCATCAAAGTTAAGTTCAATTGTTTAATTTGATTTGATTTTAGGTGATGTGTTGGTTTTGTGTTTTACAATTGTATCCCACTCGTTAGATCAATTGGAAGAGTAGCACAATTCTTGATGGGATTGCAGAGAAGGAAAAAGGGGAATCTTTACACCGTCACAAGCGAATGAGAGGGATTTAAGACAAGAAGAAAAAGAGAAGTGTGGTTTTGTACTGTTTGATCTGAGGTAAAGCAAAGGTGGATGGTGACACACTGGATACAGAGTTAGTCAATAAAGTAGATCAGCCTTTGGGGCATCCAGCAGTGGTACGATTTTGTGCAAACAATTGGGTATAAAAGAGAGATCTAAGATTGGATCGTGCACGAATAAAAGGTGGTAAATATCTTGTTTACTCACCTATGGGGACTTGAAACTTCACATCTCGGCAAAACAATGATGATTGCACTATCTCTTAGAAATAAAAGGTTATGCACGGAAGCTGGGTTTTTCCAGCTTTCCTCAGTTCACGTCTACTGAATATAACAGGTTTGAATGTGTGGGCTCCCCTTGGAATTATGTAAAAAGAAGAGTTTAAGGCGGGTAGCTGGGAGCTAGGCTTACAAGGAATCAGAGCTAGAAATGGTTATAAAGTCGGTAGGAATCGTGTTTGGTTTTTCTTTGACTTCGATGTTATGAGTTTGAAAATTATATAGTAGGTCATAGAAATAGGAATCGTGTTTGGTCTTTCTTTGACTTCGATGTTATGAGTTTGAAAATTATATAGTAGGTTATAGAAATCAAAATCTATCAAATTGTTTGTTTGTTTGTTTGTTTGTTTTTTTTGGTTGAGTTATAAAAGGATATAGAGGTTTTAAACGTTCGAGTAATTCAAGTAGAGAGCTTGCAATGCTCTAAATGAAGACAAGGTATCCTTCTAAAAGAGATGGAGGAAGAGGTCATGTTGACTGGAGTGACAAGGGGAGTAATTGTTATTCAAATAGGCAAGGAAATACGTTTCAAAGAAGAAAAGAAGTGAGGTAAAAATTGAAAAGCATGTGTTTTAAGGGAAAAGATGGAGAAGATAAAAGTTGAATCTCAATTAACTTAGATTTTTTTTTTAATCTATTTCACATTAAGAAATTGAGGAATCCTCCTTTACAAAAAATGAGGGACCTTTCATGGAATGTTATGGGCCTTAGTGGTCCTAACAAGAGAAGATGTTCAAGAAATTAATCTTGGATGTGGATTAAACATTGGTTTGCTTTGAAATACTAAGTGTTTGAAGGAATTTGCTTTCAAGTATGTCAAGGAAATATTGGTATAAATTTAGGAAGATATGGTTAATGCTAAGGGTGCTTCTAGTGGTTCAACATTGTTGGGAATTAATTTTAGGTTCAAGATGAATCTTCCTTCTTCATCTATCTCCAATAACACTATCTATGTAGGAATATATATACCCATCACCACCTTTAAATAAAAAAATGAAAAACTACTTGTATCTTTTTTTGTCAAAGGTAAATCAACCTTATAGGTTACAAAACAAATCTTTTACAAAAGTTAGGTATGGACCATAGTATTTTGGTGACAACTTGGTCTTCTATGTTTGTTTCTTCATTGACATTTGCTTATAAGGTTACAATCTTGAGAATACCTAATCACCCAATCTAAAACTCTTTTTGCTACAATGTTGGTAAGTTGAATGTTTCATTCAATTTTGTGTCATGGCCAAAGTCTAAGTCTGTAATGTGTCTATTATTGATGATTTGTGTAGCCTTCCTTAGCTTGAAATTCTTGGTGTTAATTTCAATGATGATGTGATGGATGGAGGCTAGTAGCCATATAATATTATAAATAAGGACATTTTTGAATAAAAATGGAATTGTTATACCACTATTTTGTGAGTAGTATCCAATCCATTAATTGAGATTACTTATCTAAAGTGAAACAAGATAGATACTATTCTAAGAACTTACCAATGACCTTAGTTCTTTCATCTAAGTGAAGATGGTGCAAAGAGATATGATATAATTGAGCACCTAACCAAGAGAATAAATATGTCCAAAAATTACTAATAAAGATAGATCATGGTCACTAACAATAAATCTTTGGTTTTGCATAGAGTTTATGGATTAAGCTGTGTAATATTTTTTGCATCAACATTTCAAATCAAACTCATTGATCCATCATTAGGATTAGTATGAGAGCTGTAGAGAGAAACTCTTTGGTTATCAAATAACTTTTCTATATCCTTCGTAAATGCTTTAGCCACTATACTTGTTGTAAAGGAATGTGATAATTCAATAAAATGAGCATGCATATTTGGTGAATAGATCCACTACTACTATGATGATACTCTTACCTATATTTCTTTAAGGCATATGATGAAGTCCATAGAGACTTCTCACTGCTAGCTAGGAATATTGAAGGCCGCATGAGGCTACACATTTTAAATGAATCCCCTTTATCTATTTGAGATACCAAGAATTCTACCACAAAAAATAATTGAGCATCATCTTTAACCCCTTCCTAAAAGAAATCCTACTTGGTTTGATGGGACGTCTTGAAACATCTTGAATAACCTCCCTCACCCCAATGAAATGTCTTAATAGTGACATCATTCTGCAATTGTGCTTTCGCTTCTTCAACTCAATCTACTTGTAATATTAAATGACATAAAATTATACCCCATCCCTCTCATCCTTCTTAGATATCGCATTGCTTGATATATTTTCCTTCCCTCTCATAGACAATCTCAAATTCAAAACCCAACATCTTAGTGACCCATTTTTATTTTTCTTCACAGAATATTTGTTGATCTCCACAAAATAGTTTAAGCTATCATTATTGATGTTAACTTTTAAGTTCCTACTCGTCAAATATGCATCCACTAGTTCAATGCATGAATAAAAACTAACATTTCCTTCTAATAAATGGTTTTGAATCGATTCTTTATATTAAATTGACAACTTTCAAAACCAATGAGCTTACCTTCTTGCATGAAAACTTCTCATATATCATTTCTTGATGCATCACATTTCACAATGAAATCCTTGGTAAATTTTGAATTAGCTAGAACTATATTGGTTCACATATCCTCCTTTAGTCTCTCAAATATTGTATTAGCTAACTCATTCGAGTGAAAATAATCCTTATTCAATAGAGCTATAAGGGGTATCACTATACAACCATGGTTCCTCACAAATATTTTATAGTATCCAATGAGTCTTAGAAAACCCCCCAAGATCTTAATGATTTTATGAATAAGATACTTCATTGTAGCCTTGTTTTTTTAGGATCAACCTTTTATTCGTCATAAGACACCATGTAACCCAAGTATTCTAACCTCTTAGAAGCCAAAATAACACTTGGAAGATTTAGCATATAGTTGGTGTCATTTGGGAACTTGTAATACTTGTCAACATGGTCAAGTGATCTTCTAATGTCTAGTATAATCAATATATCATCAAATAACACTAATACAATTTCCTCAAAGATAGCTTAAAGATGGAATTTATTAAAGTTGTGTAGGATAATTAGTAACACTAAACGCCATCACTATAAATTTATAATTGTTGTAATATTGAGAAGAATGAGTGAGTTTGGATAGACACTGATTTAGTATGGTCATTTTGGTATGTTTGTCATTGACGTCAACATGTTTTCTATGAAGTGGTGGTGTGGATTTTACTCTGCATATTTATTATGTTTCAAATCTGTTAGAGAGATTTTGATATGTTGTTAAGTACAATTTTGAGTTGAATATTGCAGTGAATTTTATATTTGTCTAAGTGTGACTATGAGTGATTGTATCCTATCTATGAAATGTGTGCTTTGCATTTCTTTGTGTAATGGTTTCTGATGGTGCATTTTTGGAAAGGATTTTTCAATATCCTTAGCTTCATTCATTTTAGTTGGCATGATATTTTGAGCTTCAAAGGCATGGTTTCAAATTTCATGGTGTTTCTTCTCTAGGTCTGGCCGACCTTGGGTGTTTACAGTTCAATTATTTGTCTCGGTGTATGCAATAAGATATGTAACATGTATGGTTCTACTTTTGGTCTCAGTTATGGCATGTGGTATTCCACTTCTCATTCCTCCCCATCGCATGAATGTTTAGTGTCAACCTAACTTAAATCTTGTTCGGTCCCTGCCTGGCCAACAGTGGGAGATTATGCAAATGCAAATCTGACATAAATAAAGAATGAATCACTCAGGGATAGTGTATGGCATATGCGTGTATTTGAGCTATGTAAGTATATCTATGTGTGATGAGGATGTATGAAAGAGGATTTGTCTCCTTGATTGCATAAGTTGAGTATGAAGTGTGGTGTAGAGAAATGTGAACTTTAATGTGTTAGCTACCATAAGAAATGAGCCAAAGGTGACTACAAATATTTCAGTTGTGTTGTGGTTGTATATAGTGGTATATTTATTCTCTCTTATCTTTCTTCATCTAGGCAGCGAGCCCTCTGACAGTGAGCCTTCTTTGGGAAGTGATCCTTTCTTGTAATACCCTTTACATATATTTAAGAACAATCTTCTCCATGGTTTTCCCCTTTACATGGTTTTCCACATAAATCTAGTGTTTCATGTGTTTATGGTTGTTGTGATTTTCATGTTCATATATTTTATTAATTAAAAGATTAAACTAAGTTTGGTGGAACTGATTAAAGGTTTTTAAGATTATAATTTGTGCATAATTGATTCACCTCCCCTCTCAATTGCCTTGCAAATTCAACAATTGGTATCATAGTTGTGCTTCCTTATAGAATAGTTTAACTGGTTAAGGAGATCCTAATGGTGCACAAATTGACAATACCTACATTTGATGGATCTGACTATGCTTGTTGGAAAGTGTGTATGTGAGGATTCTTGGTCTCTCTCAGTTATAAGACCTAGAAGACTATTGAAAATTGTTATGTGAAACTGGCAATTGGTCTGAATAATTCATATGAAATTGAAGCTTATGAAGGCAATGAAAGGGAAATGTATGCAATTTTTAGATCCTTATCAAAAGATGAATTAACTAAAGTCACATCTTTGGAAACTACTCATGATGTTTGAGAAAAATGAAGAAGTTGTTATGAAGGAAATGATATAGTCAAACAAGATAAGTTGTAGAATGTTAAAGCCAAGTATAAAAGCCTACGAATGAAAGAAGATGACAATATAACTAAATACTTATAGAAGATTGATTATGTGGTGAATGAGATCAGAAGTCTTGGTGGAAATTTGGAAGAAAATTATGTGTACAAAAGGTACTCAGAACTCTTACCAAACACCATAGTTCTAAAATCTCTGCTATAAAAGAATCACAGAATTCGAATCAGTATATCGGAGAACAAATGTATGTATCTTTAATTTATTTTGAGACGAGAGAATTTGGCACTACCAACATAAGGACAAAAACTACATTCAAGGCTACCAAATCAAGAAAGGATGAAGATTTAAAAGAAGATGATTTTGATGAGATTGAGGTAAACTTTGTGAGAAGAATGAAGAAAGGAACTGGGAAATACAAAGGTATGTTAACCTTTAAATGTTTTAGGTGCAGAAAGATAGGTCATTATGCTACTAGGTGTCCTAACATAATTAAAAATAAAAAAGAGTAGGAAAGCAAAGGAAAATGCAATAGGAAAGCCTACTATGTTAGAGAAGATGCTAGTATTTTCTATGATGAGTCTGATTATGAATAAGATGATCAATGTTTATTTCTGGCAATTAAAGAAGAATTTGTTCCTACTAATCTTGAAAAATCTCTGAAAGTGAATACTAAGGTTGTAGATCTTGTAACTTATACTTAATATGTTAGAAGAGATAGAGATGAATGACATATTGATAGTGGATACTCTAATCACATGACTTGAAATAAAATTAATTTTTTGAAACTTGAAAAGTATGATGAAGGTGCAGTTAGATTTGGAGGCGATTAAGCAACTGGGATAGTTGGAATTGGTTCTATTAGTTTTGATGGCAATCATATTACTGAAAATGTGTACTATGTGAAGGGTTTAAATCATAATATCTTAAGTGTTGGACAAATGTTTGAAAATGGATATAACCTTGTTTTCAAGAAAGATAGATTTGAGCTAAGAAAGAAATCATAATTATGATTGTTGTTGGAAAGAAAACTGGAGGAAATATGTATAAGTGGAAGACTACTAACAGATATTGCTTAATGTCTTAGGTCAATGAGAGTTGGCTAGGACATCAAAGGACATTTCATAAAAAAATTGACAACCTAATAAATATTAGTACAATACATGTTGTAAGAGATTTTCCAAGGCTCACAAGGCCTATCAACAATGTTCACAGAGAATGTCAAGTTGGGAAACAAACAAGAAGAACTTTAAGAGGTAAGGAACAATATACTACTGGATTATTGGAGTTGGTGCACATAGATCTGTGCATTCCTACCAGAATAAGAATTCAACAAGGTGACAGAAGAATCAAATGCTTATTATTTGTCAGAGGAGGAGAATTTACTTCTGAAGAGTTTAACAGTTTTTGTAAGAATCATGGGATTAGGAGACATTTGTCTACTCATACAACACCATAGAAGAATGTTGTGGTAGAAAAAATCAACAGAACACTTTAGGAAGTTTCTAGAACAATGATAAATGAAGCCAATCTACTAGAAAGAAGCAATACTAACTGTAGTATACACACCGAATAGAGTTCAAATTAGGAAGAATCTTGGGAAGATATATTATGAGGTATGGTTGTGTGCTAAAAGTGGACCTCTACTTTAGCAGTGCACTTCAACATAGTCATTGTTCTTCAGTTGCATACAGGAATAAATATGGATTCATTCATCCTGCATGTCTGAATGAGTCGACCTGTTGCCTCCTAGTAGGCATGAGTATGGGCTTTCTCTCAGATCATTGCAAGCTTAGTGACTACACCGCAGACCTAATTGAAGGATTTAGAGCTATATGATTGATCTAAATGATTGATTAAACTAAATGCAAATGCATTTTGTTGTTCATACAAGCTAATTAGATTCAATTTTAGAAGCACCAAATGAAGTGTGATGAATTAATTTTAATACACCAATTGGAAGTGTGCTCTAAGATTAGATTCGCATGCTTGAAAATAATAAACAACAATACTAAATAAATGAAAGCTAAAATGCTAAGAATGCTAGAATGAAAATGCAATATAATAACGTTAATTAAAAGTTAGGATCCTTTGTGAAGGAAAGAGTTTCTCTTTTATAGAAATCTCTCTCAAATTGACAGCCGAGATCGAACAAAAAGAGTGGCTCAGATTCGATTGAAGAAGCACAATCCATGTGCAAACAATGTGATTGGTCGAGAGAGTCAGTTGAATGAACTGACTGATCAGTTATTTTGGAAACTTCCATATTCAGTTTTTAGTTAACTGAAATGTTTCCAAAATGATAAACGGTGGAGAATTAGTTAACTGAGTGGAACTGGATTGTTTCCAAAATGATAAATCAGTTAACTAAATTTGATGATGTCATATGCATTTTTAATAATTTAATTTATTTTGAATGCACATTTATGTTTTTATAATTAATTCAATTCCTTTTTTATTTAATTGACAATTTTGTGTTTTTATTTAATATTCATTAATCATCTAAGTATGTTAAAGAAATATTGAAGAAATTCAAGATGGAAGATTGCAAGCTAGTAAGCAGCCCCATGATAACAGGAAGCAAGCTTTCTAAAGATGATGATTCTACAACAATTGACAAGACACTATACAATTCTATGATTGGAAAACTCATATATCTTACTCAATCTAGACCAAATATTTCTAATGTAGTTGGCATTGATAAATCACTTAATGGCAATAAAAAGAATATTCACATACTTAAAAGGGACTATAAACTATGGTTTATGGTATCCTAACTCAGAGAATGTAGAACTTCATGTGTATATAGATGCAGATTGGGCAGGTTGTGTTGATGACAGAAAGAGTACCTCAAGAGGAGCAGTATTTCTTGGAAATAGATTAGTTACTTGGACAAGAAAGAAGCATAAATATATTTTTTAGTCAACAGCAGAAGCAGAGTATGTAGCAGCAACATTAAATTTTTCTACAATTGTTTGGATCAAGCAGATGATAAAAGACTTTGGAATTCAGATTGATTATCCTATTTTTATTCATTGTGACAACACTGGCACTATCAATATGTCAAAGAACCCTGTGATGCATGCAAAGACAAAACACATTGAAATAAAATATCATTTTCTAAGAGAGAAAGTTGCAAATAAAGAAGTAAAATTGGATTATGTGAGCACTAAAGAATAGTTAGCAGATATACTCACAAAGCCATTACCAAAAGATACTTTTGAGTATCTCAGGGAGAAGCTGGGAGTAATTCCCTTCCCCGAGTCTGATTAGAATTTGCAGCAAGTGCATCAGTTCTTGGTGACTGATGAATGGTTGACTACTCTACCTCAGGAGTAGTACTTGTGCTCATTTGTTTTTGGCACCCTTTTCCATTGATGTCAAAGGGGGAGTATACAATCATGAAAAATCAAATGTAGTATAAGGAGATGCATCAGTTAAGGGGAGTTTTTGTTGAGGATATTGAGAATATTGTAAAAAGAAAGAATAATTTTATATTGATGGTGTTTTTCATATCATATGTTGTCATCAATGTCAAAGGGGGAGATTGTTGGAGATTTGCCTTTGAGCCAGTGGTTGACTGTATGTTTGTCATTGATGACAACATATAGTATGCAACAGTGTCCTCTATGTAATTCTCAGTATGGATATGTTGGATCCTTGCACGTTTATTTTTATGTTGTTAACATATTCATTATGCTATGTTCATAGACGCAGAATCAATTGTGCAGTTGAAGTTAAGTTATGATGATCTATTTGCCAGTTACAGTTTTAGGAGATTATTTATTAAGAGCCAAAAATATTTATATTGTTTCTTCAGTTGTGCCTATCATTTGGATATGCATGTTTGGATTCATGTTTAGTTATGAGTTCAAAATGTTTGGTTAAGAGCGCTTAACGTGTTTCAGCTAGAGAGTGAAGTTTGAGTTAAATTGGTGGAGCCGACTGTGTGAAGCGATGCGTCTACTCATCTTGAGTTGCGCAGTTCTATTTGTGTTGCGTGCTTAGTTTGGCCGACGAAGAAGTTATTGAAGAGTTTCTTACAAGCTGAATTGATCATATCTTTGGAGGAGGATACTTATAGCATATCATTTTGTGATCGACAAGAGAGAGAATGAGAGTAACAAGCAGTGTAGAATGTTTGATGTATTGGGCCAGTAAAGCTATATCATTCATCAGTTGAAGATCTATGTGAAGAAGCAGAGAATGTATACAATTCACTATAACTGATCAAGACAATAGGTCTAATTCAAAGTTCAATATCAGATATAGTGTATATATGTTGTGCAGAAGGTTGCAGCCTTCATCATTTGAGCAGTGTGCTCATGGACAATGTGTCCTCACCTCTAACAGGGTTATTTGTAAAAGACTCCTAACAAGATCCAACCTTTGACCAGGTCACTGTACTTAATGCATTGTAAAGATCAACTCCTAACAGGGTTGTAGGATCTTCTAACATGGATCATTATACACTTAATTCCCACCGGGGTTTTTACCTATTTTGGATTTCCCCGTAACCAAAATTTTGGTGTTATAATCTGTGTTATCTTGTTGTGTTTATGCTTGATGTTATTCTATACTTAATTAAATAAAGAATTGAATCTTGTAGATAACTGATTCACCCCCCCCCCCGCCCCTCTCAGTTATCTCTTGGGACTATTCCTAACAATTTGGAGTCGAGATGGTGGAGGTAGAGGTCAAGATGGTGGAGGTAGGGGTGGAGATGGTAGAGGTAGAGGTGGAGATGGTGGAGATGGCGGAGTTCTGGGGTGGACATGCTCCTATGAGATAGATGAGACCGATACCTCCTAGACCTAGGTCAGTGTTGGTTCATGGATGAGAAAGTCAAGGTATGAGATTAGGTCACCATGATGTACATGGTCCTATAGTGAAACTAGTATAGGGTCCTCTAATTCAACCAGTTTCCCTGACAGTACCAGTTGCTCCTCTTGCACCTAGTCAGGACATACATGCATTAAAGGCTAGTGTGACAATGATACAAGGTTAGTTGGCTTAGGTGATTAGTGTGATACAGGGTTTGGATGTAGCTATGGCTCAGATTTAGTAGGGTTAGACATCGCAGGTTCCTAGACAGAAAAATCCATCATCATCTAGGCCTCTAGATGCTCTAAATGCTGGTACTAGTGGTGGTCCACCTTCAAGTTCATGTGGACAGAGAAATATTTTATTCCATTTCATATGCATATTGATGTATCATTTGATTTCCTATTGATGATGTATACACTATGACAGTTTACGATGTACTTTGATTATGGACTCTTGATGGACTCTTTGATTATGGACATTTGATAGATACTTTGATTATGGACATTTGATAGATATTTGTAAAACTCTCACCCTTGATGTTTTTGATTTATTTCCCTTTTGATGTCATGATATATATTGAACTTTTATGATTTTATGGTGATTTATATATATGATGCAGATGGATGCAATTCTATACGATTCTATATGTGTGTTTGTTTTTCCTATGGATGCACTTATTTGACATAGATGTTAATGCATGGATGTACTTAGTTGACTTAAATGTTAATGTATAGATGCATTGTGATATATATGAATATTTAATTAAATGGATGCATACATTTGGATGTACTTATTTAACCTAAATGAATTCATTACTTAAATGAATAATGTATGGATAGATGCTCATATGATGATTTGATCTTTATGGATGTTGTTAGTACTTTTTCTTGCAGAATCTATTGAAGCATCAATGTGTGACTCTATGATTCACAACTCACGATTCTTGCAAGTAAAAATATTAATTAATGAGGATTTGATCTTCCTTCTACTTCGAGCTCCACAGACTCAGGCGGGTGTACCTCTTGACTTATTGATTTCCAATAAATCAGACAGTGGATTCAGGATTCTCATAATGATTTACTATTTTCTTTTACTGAACAGATGCAGAGCTTCAAAAGCCAATCCATGATTTTGACAAGAGTAAATAACATTGTAGAAAAATGGCCAATGTGACAAGGATATTCATTCTTCTTCTCTTCGATTTTAAAACTCAGGCAGGCTAACCTAAATGATTCAGTTATTTAATGAATCAATAACAATGTTTGTACTATTCAACATAGCTCCTAAATATCCATGCTCTTAAACAGGAAATGAAAAGATATTCAGATTTTAAATGATTGATGATGAGGAATACATAACTAGCAAAGACCAGTGCCTTGTCTATTGGGAAACAGAGTCAAATAAACATACATCCATAGAAAACCCTCTAACTCCAAACAAATAGAAACCAAGTGAAGTGTCTTAAAAATCACTCTTTTCACTCCAACCCCTGGACATAATATTCATGTACAAACCTTGAACCCTCAGAATTTCTCTCTAAGATTTAATCCCTCCTTGAAAGAAACTCAAAAACATAATTCACAACTACCTTATAACCAGCGTATTAAAATGCCTTACAGATTAACACACAAGATTTCAAGATAAGATACAAAGACATTGACAAGTATTAAATAGGGATTCCATTATTTTTCATTAAATTGCTATCTGATTCAGCATATTTACAAGACAAAGAACTCAGAAAAACAAGACTCCAAAATCAGGAAACTGTCCAGCAGTGTTAATTTCACATGTTGGATGATATCAGATTTGGTTACTGATCATGCTATTGATATTCATGTTTTGTCACGGATGTCAACATATATTTTTGTGGAGAAGACAGACTGGCTACTTGACTATAAGAAGTGTACGGACACTATACGGATGATTCAGAATGATCAAAGTGTTACTTTAGCATAAGGATGTGTACTAAACTTATTCCTAAGGTCGCTTTACTTAAGGTTACATATTGTGGATGTTACAGTTGTTTTGGTGTAGACTAGTTTTCTGGACTGTAATTGTGATTCTAGACAGAGCAGGTCTCTGTGTTTCTGGTATATCTTTCTAGCGAAGATATTTTAGATGATGCGAGCTTACTGGTGGGCAGCCGACATATGTTAGAGTAATGGGTTGAGTTTGATTTTTGTTTTGTTACTGGTGACATCATTTGTGGCGTGTATTCTGGAGAAAACCTATTTACTGGTTGACTTCAGACATGTAGCATGTGGAATTAATTATGAGCATGGATTACAGATCAAGTAGTATATGTGATGGATTGTAATTGATGTTTACTTTTTATAAGTACCGTGTGTATCTTAGCAAGGGGTTATATAATTATTTGTATGATGGAAAGCCTTGATCGGATGACCTAGTTAATTATGTATTAGGAAAGCTTAACTTGCCGACCTAATGAATTATTACAAGAGGGTATATATGAATGATATTTTCTTGTGGAGAATATGTGGTAGAGAATAAAGGACAAAGAATTGTGGAAGTTACAAAGCTTTTTTACTGCTGGATATAGAGCAAAGATGATGATTATCATACTTCATTGGAACTGACCAAGCAAAGACAGTTGCTATCAGAAAATTCATTGGATTGTGTATTTGATTTACACACTTGATTCGGATTGTAAATCCTTGAGGGTGGCTTTAACCTTCTTTGGGTAGTGTGCCTTAGCAGTGAGCCTACTATTTTCTTTGACTCTTAACAGGGTTTGTCTCCTAACAAGGACTGTGTACTGTAATGTTGTAGCAAGCTCCTAACAGGGCTAATATCTTTTAACAGGGATACTATACTCTCAGTGCATTATTTTTGGGTGTTAATTCCCAACGGGGTTTTACCTTTAACAGGGTTTCCTCGACAAAAAATATTGTGTTATGGTGTTGGCATTTACTGTGATATCATTTACTTTTGTTGATATGGTTTTTAAAGTTTAAAGTTTAATAATCTATACTACAACTAATTCACCCCCCCTCTCAGTTGTCTTGTGGACTGATATTGCTAACAATTGGTATTAGAGCTATTGGTCCTTAGAGAGAAATTTTAACAGCTTGAGGTGATCCTGAAGATGACTTGCTACAAGAAGGATAGTCCGAAGTTTGATCCTGAAAACTTTGACAGTTGGAAGAACAGGATGAGAACACATTTTCTATGTCCGGGAATTGATTACTGGATGATCACAAACAAGAATGAAAAGATAGCGACTGAGGATGAGTTAGAAAAGGCTTCTGAAGATTAGAAGAATTTATTTTCATGCAATATGGTTGCAAGGGAATCTTTGATCAGCACTCTTTCAGAAGGATAGTTCACTGAAGTAAAAGACTTGGACTCTGCACATGAGATCTGGACAAGACTGGAAGCATTATATGTTGGAGACAAGTTTACAAAGCAAGCAAAGTTACAGAACTTGAAAACAAAGATGGAATCACTGAAGATGAAAGAAGATGAGAACATTAGGGCATATGCACAGAGAATTACTGAAGTGGTTACTGGCATTAGAAACTCTCGAGGAACTTACAGTGAGGAAGAAGTGATTGCAAAGATACTCAGATCTTTGACACCTATTTATAGAACCAAAGTACAAGCCATAGAGGAAATTATACCTTTGACACAGAACTTCACCAGAGAAATGTTGATTGGAAAGCTAACTACATTTGAGGCCGCATAATTAGGAGATACTTTACCTAAAGTTGATTCAGCATTCAAGGAAACCATGCACAAGAACAAAAAGACCTTATACGGATTTGCAAGCACCGACAGTGGTGACATAAGAGAAGAGCTTGGAGCTTATGTTGATGTATGGGATCATATACAGGAGGAAGAAAGAAAGCTAGATGAAGTTGTGGCACTGATTGCTAGAAGAGAAAAGATAGGTAAGGGTAAATTTGAAGGAAAATTACCTTTGAAATGTTTTTCATGTAACAAGATTGGTCATTTTGCATCTAGATGTCCCACAAGAGTTCCAAAGCACAAACCTAAGTTTTTCAAGTCTAAATATTCAAAAGACAAGGAATGTTATTATGCTAGTGAGGTTATATCAGATGATGATGATGGTGACTATGATGAAATTGGATATATTTCTATTAAGGATGATGTACCTATGTATGAAGAAAAAGCTTTAGTATCTCGATTTGAAAAGAAATCTGAATGGGTTATAGACAACAGTTGTTCACATCATATTACTGGAGATAAAAACAAGTTTGTGAGTTTGAAAAGACATGATGGAGGTGTTGTAAGATTTGGTGACAATACTCCTAATCTTATTATTGGAGTTGGATCTATCTCTTTGGATGGAAAGACTAACACTGACAATGTATTACTTGTTGATGGACTTAAGCATAATTTTTTGAGTGTTGGACAACTAGTGGACAAGGTTGGACAAGGTTTATCAATTGAACTTGATCAATGAGAAATGTTCTATCAAAATTATAAAAGGAGACCTGATCGCATCTGGTACTAAATCCAGAGGTAATGCATTTTAATTGAACACATATGAAGCTTCTTGTTTTATTGTGAAGGTTGATGACAGTTGGTTATGGCACATAAGATTTTTTCATGTTAACTTTGATAACATTGTGAAGGAAAGCAAAACTAATGAAGTAAGAGATCTACCTAAGATTGTAAATCCATCTAACACTATGTGTAGAGAATGTGTTATGGGGAAGCAGACTAGAAGCACTTTCAAAAGCAAAGCT
Source organism: Thuja plicata (assembly GCA_018584345.1). Lineage (NCBI taxonomy): Eukaryota > Viridiplantae > Streptophyta > Pinopsida > Cupressales > Cupressaceae > Thuja > Thuja plicata. The sequence continues at coordinate 1,223,067 of MU225350.1, forward strand.
TATTCAGCTAAAGTGAAGTTGGATCTGGTACATACAGATCTGTGTGGTCCTACACGAACAAGATCATACTATGGTGAAAGGTACTTTATACTATTTGTTGATGACTTTTCTAGAATAATGTGGGTGACATATTTAAGAGAGAAATCTGAAGCATTTGACAAGTTCAAGTTATTCAAAGAAAAATTTGAGAATGAATGTAGTTTAAAGTTGAAGTGTTTGAGATCAAACAGAGGAGGAGAGTTTGCATCAAAACTGTTTAATGCATATTGTGAAGAAAATGGAATACACAGACAGACTTCAGCCCCTAGAACTCCACAATAGAATGTGGTAGTAGAGCGAAGAAACAGAACTATATTAGATACTGCAAGCACTATGTTTTCGGAAGGAAATGTGTCACATGTCACTAATAGATTTGGGGGCAAATTTTGACCAAAATTTTTGACCAAATTTTACTTGGTCGCATTATAAAGGATGCATTTTCTTTTTTTTACCAACACATCCCGTGTTGGTCAAAATTTTGACCAACCAACAGGGTATAAAGTTTAAAAAGGAAAACGTTTGGAGCTGGAAAGTAAAAATGATGGTTTTTCGCTAACACCGAAGGCATTTGCTGCTACACATCATTGAAAAACTGCCCTAAATCTTCAGATTTTTAACGAGTACAAATTTTGCAAATGATCACAGGGCTGCGGCATCTGCTCAAAGAATTGACAGAGGAGAAGAAGAAAGTGTGGGTAAAGCATTTTTTTATAAGCTTGGGATATTTGCGGTGTTGATAGCGACGGTTTCTTGTATGATAATGTCGAGAGCTGGTAAGTGTAGGCACCAGGATCCCTTTGCT
>MU225350.1:1224007-1242815 GCA_018584345.1 Thuja plicata
GCAAGTCAAATTGTGATATTGCTATCAAGATTCAACTGTGTTGTTTTTTGAGTCAAACTCATTAACCCGTGATTCATGAGTAGTGGTTCACACGAACCCATCTCTCATGAGAATGAATGGAACACTTGGCACTCATTGGCTCTGGGTGATGCTCACAGAGGTGAAGCACCAGGACTTCCCGAGAGGTCACCCATCCCAGTACGACTCCAACTTGAGGGCACTTAACTACGGAGTTTCCTCCATGGTTAAACCCACTCTGCTTGCATCCTCATTTGCCAAAGACTACTGATGAAGCATGTAGAGATGAATCTTAGACTAAAGCCATGGAAGAAGAAATAGAACAAATAAAGAAAAACAATACTTGGGAATTGGTTCCAAGACCTAAGAACAAAAATGTGATTGGCACTAAATGGGTTTTCAGAAACAAGATGGATGAGGAAGGACAGTTGTAAGAAACAAGGCGAGACTAGTATGTAAAGGCTACTCACAACAAGAAGGCATAGACTATGAAGAAACATTTGCTCATGTTTCCAGATTAGAAGCTGTGAGAATATTCCTTTCTTATGTTGCACATGAAGACTTTAAGGTTTATCAGATGGATGTGAAGTCAACATTCTTAAATGGTGATTTAGAAGAAGAAGTTTACATTGAGCAACCTGATGGTTTTCCTTTGACAGATGATAAAAACATGGTTTGCAGATTAAAGAAAGCACTCTATGGACTGAAACAAGCACCAAGGGCATGGTATGCAAGACTGGACAAATATCTACTTCGTCTTGGTTTCAGGAAAGGTAATGCAGATAGTAATTTATACTTAAGAACTGAAGAAGATGGAATCTTGATTATAGAAGTTTTTGTTGATGATATCATTTTTTGAGGCAATGATAAGATGAGTAAGAAGTTTTCTAAAGAAATGGAAAATGAATTTGAAATGTCAATGATTGGTGAGATGAAATACTTCCTTGGTTTGCAAATTAATCAGAGTAAGAATGTCATTTTTGTATCTTAGACCAAGTATCTTAAAGAAATGTTGAAAAAGTTAGGAATGGAAGATTGTAAACCTATTGGAACACCTATGGTGACAAGGAACAAACTGACTAATAGTGATGAAACTCGAAGTGTTGTTTGGACTAAGTACAGACCGATGATTGGAGGTCTACAATATCTAACACACACTAGACCAGATATTACCAATGTAGTTGGAATTGTGGCTAGATATCAGGCAGATCCTAAAGAAACACATTTTGTTGTTGTGAAAAGAATTTTCAGATATTTGAAAGGGACAATAGAATATGGATTAAGGTATGAGAAATCTGATGATTTTACATTGCAGGCTTTTATTGATGATTATTGGGCAGGTAATGTGGATGACAGGAAGAGTAAAAGTGGTGGTGCATTTTTCCTTGGGAAAAGGTTGGTTTCTTGATTGAGAAAGAAGCAGAATTGTATTGCTCAATCTACTGTTGAGTCAGAATATGTTGCTGCTGCAATAAATTGCACACAAGTTGTTTGGATGAAACAAATACTAGAAGACATCGGAATAACTTTCAAAGAGCTAGTGGTTATTCATTGTGATAACACTAGCAAAGTAAACATGTCAAAGAATACTGTAATGCATTCAAAAGCTAAGCATATTTCTATCAAGTATCATTTCTTGAGGGAGAAGGTAGCAAACAAAGAAATTAGAGTGGAGTACATTAGCACAAAGGAATAGATAGTAGATATATTTACCAAACCTTTGCTAAAAGATTCTTTGAATATCTCAGAGGCATGCTTGGGGTGGTGGCCCCTCCCAGTGGTAATTAATTGATGCAGATATGCATCAGTCCAGTGGTTTTCAAAGCTATATCACTCTCTGGACTTGATGTATGGATCTACTCCTTAGGGAGAGTGATCATAGGAGAACACTATGGAGTACACTTGGGTGATCTTGCACCTAATTGTTGGACATGAATATTTGAAAAAGCTACACCTTATAGAAGACTACAAATGAGTTATGGCACCCTTTTCCATTGCTGCCAAAGGGGGAAGGAATCTATGTGAAAATCCCTGCTATTTTGGGAAGATTTGTGTTGAGGATATTGAGAGAGAGTACTTTTGGGTTGATGCATATGGATTTTCCCATATGTTTCCATCAATGCCAAAGGGGAAGATTTTTGGATGATATCAATTTTGGTTATTGATCATGTTGTTGATATTCATGTTTTTTCACTGATGTCAACATATATTTTTGTGGAGAAGATAGACTGGCTACTTGACTGGAATAAGTGTACAGACACTATACAGATGATTCAAAATGATCAAAGTTGGACTTTAGTAGAAGGATGTGTAATAACCTTATTCCTAAGGTTTCTTGACTTAAGGTTAAATATTGTGGATGTTACAGTTGATTTGGTGTAGACTGGTTTTCTAGACTGTAACTGTGATTCTAGACAAAGCGGGTCTATGTGTTTCTAGTATATCTTTTTGGCCAAGATATTTCAGATGATGTGAGCTTACTGGTGGGCAGCCAACATATGTTAGAGTAATGGGTTGAGTTTGAATGTTGTTTTGTTACTGGTGACATCAGTTGTGGCATGTATTTTGGAGAAGACCTATTTACTGGCCGACTTCAGACATGTAGCGTGTGGAATTAATTATGAGCATGGATTATGGATCTGGAACTATATGTGATGGATTGTAATTGATGTTTACTTGTTATAGGTACCATGTGTATCTTAGCAAGGGGTTATATGATTATTTGTATGATGGAAAGCCTTAATCGGTCGACCTAGTTAATTATGTATTGGGAAAGCTTAACTGGCCGACCTAATGAATTATTGGAAGAGGGTATATATGAATGATATTTTCTTATGGAGAAGATGTGGTAGAGAATAAAGGACAGAGAATTGTGGAAGCTACGAAGCTTTTTGAATGTTGGATATAGAGTAGAGTTGATGATTGTTATACTTCATTGGAACTGACCAAGCAAAGACAATTGCTATCATACAGTTCACTGGATTGTGTATTTAATTTACACACTTGATTCAGATTGTAAATCCTTGAGGGTGGCTTTAACCTTCTTTGGGAAGTGTGCCTTGGTAGTGACCCTACTATTTTATTTGACTCCTAACAGGGTCCATCTCCTAATAGGGACTGTGTATTGTAATATTGTAACAAGCTCCTAACAGGGCTAATATCTTTTAACAAGGATACTATACTCTCAGTACATTATTTGTGGGTGTTAATTCCCATCGGGGTTTTACCTTTAACAAGATTTCCTCAACAACAAATAATGTGTTATGGTGTTGGCATTTATTGTGTTATCATTTAATTTTGCTGATATGGTTTATAAAGTTTAAAGTTTAATAATCTATACTACAACTGATTCACCCCCCTCTCAGTTGTCTTGTGGATTGTTATTCCTAACATCACCATCCTTGTACAATTCAGAAGAAGAGAGATATAGGAATTGGAAAATTAATTTTGACCTATCTGACACCTGTCTACTTAACAAATATCTTCTTTCTCCCAATAAATCTGATCTCCTTCTGATTCTGAAACTACCTCTTCTTTGCAATCATCATCTTCAACCAATTTGATTCCAAACCATCTTCAAAATATGATTTTAGTCTCCTTGAAAAAGGCTTCCCGTGAATGCATATTTCCAGCTTGAAATAAAAATATTTCACAAGACTATATAAGACTTTGATGTTTTAATGCTTTAATCTTGCACATTATTTCAAATTTTGCATTTTATCTTTGTCTATGCACTTTTTCTTTACTTTTCCCTTTAATATTTATGCACAGACTATGATTTTTTAAATCATTTTACCTTTAAAATCTGCACATTCCTTTGTCTTATAATTTCTCTCTTTATGCATTTTTAGTCCTAGAATTCACCAGATTTTGCCACTTGTCAAGTGTTGGTTTGCTGCCTTTTAACTAGCTTGAGAACTCTTCTCTAACCATGGTCTATCTAGAGATTGGGAGATACGCTAGGTATCTAAGTCTCTGAATGTTGGTGCTAACCCTGGTTAGATCTGAAGATTGGGAGATAAGCCTTAGTCTCCTAATCTCTGAATAAACTCAAGCTTAACCTTGCTTTGACCACAGTTTCATCTGGAGATCACGCAACTACTTAGTCTCTAAATATTTGAAACTTTCTCTTAACCCTAAATTTATTGTGAGTTTGCACAAGAGCCCTTGATATTGATCTTAATCGGATGGCTGGGGCGTGATCTCAGAATGAATTAGACTTGACTGCCAACATCAGGAGATCTGGCATGGCAGTTAGTTAATTGCTTGGTGGAATCTCTGAATGTTTGGCACTTAACCATTAGCATCTAGAGATCTAGCGCGGTGGTTAGTTAACTGTTGGGGTGTAATCTCTGAATGTTTTTCCTAACCATGGTTTCATCTCACGACTTCATGCCCAGCCACTACGTGTCATGTCTTCCTCTATGCGCGGGTCCTGCCAAAAACACATTTCCTATGAAGTCACCTGTCTAGCACGCAAACTGAGGCACCTCCTACACGTTCCTAGAGCCTTCGGGATCTTTCTTCACATTACCATGTAAGTTTTTAACCTTTTATACACTACCAAGTTCCATTTTGGGGTCAATTTGGGATTAAACCTTTTAAGATTTTAAATCCTTACCTGCATTTTGCGCCCAAAATTTGGGGCCCACTACTCCAGCATTCTTCTTGCCAAGGGACCCGCTAGTGGGCCTCTTGGTTCTTATTCATTTTACATTGTGAGTATTACATTATAAAAATACTTTAAAATCCCAGCCACAAGCAATGTGGGATAATGCTTTTTACCTTTTGCAGCAACAAAACACCTGCGCAGACAATGCATTTTCTATGCAACTCCTTGGTTGATGGTGTGGCACCTCCTTCTAATACCTGTGCAATCCACTGGGCTTATATTTTCACACCATGTACTGGTCTTTTCTCCTTCAATGCTGATTGCGTAGCCTTTAAAACATGATTGTGCAAACATTCCTCTTTCCCTAGTGCAGGCCCTTCCAGTTTCTTGCCCATTGGGCAAGTTTTGTATTTATCTTACCTTCCATTTACTATGTAGGCCTCTAGAAAATAATAATATGCCTCCATATTTTGATGTCTGTGCATTCATTAAACATCTTCATCTTCCCTGAGTAACATTACATTTACCATTTTCTTGTTTCTTTAAAACTGTGCAGGCCTTTAGCAATACATTGCGCAACCTTTCAAAGAAAGATTACGCAGAGTCTCCTCCTTTCATACTCTGCGTTGAGCACATTGGTTTAGTTTCAAAGTTTTTATGTTTCCTTTCAAACTGTGCATGAGTCTCCTTGGTGTTTGGAAAAGGCTCGAGTTGTCTCCTTCAATGTTGCGTAGCCTCCTTAATGCCAATAACATCTGCTGCTTGCAATGGTAATGAAATATTTTTTATTTGAAACCTTTTAAAAATGCAGGCAACTTGGTTATTGGCGCAACTTCCTCCATGAAACAATGTGCATCTCTATGCTTTAAAAATTGTGAATGTTTTGTTCCTCACTGCATTGCGCAGACTTTGATGAATACATCTACCACATTGGCATTAGCTTTTCAATTTTTTAACTTTTTTAATGCCTCCATTGGCTATACATTGTGCAACATTAGCGTTTTTAATGAGTGATAGTTTATAAATTTTTTAGCACCACCATTTCGCAAGACTCCTCAGCATTTCAGACCTTATATGCATTATGCAGACTTCTACTTCCAATGTACCCGCCAATTGCATTGGCTCAAATGTTTCTAAAGCCTCTTGCTTAATGTAGACACTCCAATGCAATGTGTGGGCTTTGCTTGTTTTTAATGACATTTGTGTTTATTTCTTGCACAAACCTGCCAATTCATTTGCTTGAAAGCCCTGAAAGCTTTCACTTTTCTATTCTTCCATATTGAGCATTTAAAAATCACTTGTATTCAATATTCACTTGTATTTATTCAAAAGTTTTTTAAAACTTTATCCGCAAATTCATTTGGCGCATATTGTGATTTTTTAATGCCAGTCAACCATAATTATTTGATGCATCCTTCAAGTTCTCACATGCGTCAAATGTGCCTCATATATGCTTCCACACTCTAAATATAAACTATGGTACAATTTGAACATGAAGCATTGAACCAGTGGTCACTTAGAAACGACTCTTTTTATTTCTGCAATCTGATCCCGCAAACAACAAATGGCCTATGGAACCAGCTTTAAAAACTGACTGAACAACCCTCTGCAAATATGAAGACTGGAAACCCCACTCTTCTCCAACATCTAAGCATGCTCACCAACTAGATTCACTTGAAAGTATTAGGGTTACAAAATATCATTGGTCCAACTTGGCAATTCTGAAACACGATGCACATGCAAACGTCAAAACAACATAAAATGCAAATGGATTAGCCTTTGCAAAAATAGGGAATCATGCCTTGAGGCCTAACCAATGATCTAGGTAGTACATTTAGATACGAGGAGAGTGCATCCACAACTGGAATCTCAAAACAACTGCTTGACAAAAATCTATAACCCTCTAAAAGTGAGTATCCTGTGAAATCAATTTTGTCAACAATGTCAATCTACATAAATTGCTTATGATTTCGAATTCAAAAACTTAACAAAAGAAACCCTTAGAGTCTGAACCTTTAAATATGGATTCATTTTCACAAAAATAATGTAGAACTTCAATTATCTCACTCTAATGATCAACTGATAAATTGGCATTGCTTCTCAAAGTCAGCCACTTAACAATTTTCTTAACTCAAACTCAGTGAAACGACAAAAATTTGATTTGGAAAGGGTTGGGCAAAGTGATCAACTGGGTTGATCAAAGTCCAGAAATCACTGAGGAAGTACACTTCCAATTTTTCAATGTAGATGAAAAATCGCATCTGATGTCCTTGAACAGGGTATAAAATGCAAGACCTCAAAGTAGGGAAATTAGAATTCTGGGCAAAACAGAGAAACAAGACAATTCTGAACAACCAACTTTGGGGATCCAAAAACCTATCAAGAAGACTCGAAATGGATTGGATTTTGAAACATAAGCTCTCTGATATAAATATTAAACATTCCCAAAGTGGCGGTCCATGAAATTCAAAAGGACACAAGTTATTCAAATGCAAACTGTGTGTGTTACAACAAAATGACACTTAGGCAGAAAATGTAGATTTAGACAAGTGCTCAAAACAAGACATCATGAAATAAATCAAAACTTGAATCTGACAACCTAGGATGCCTTCATATGTCAAAACAAGGGTAATGAACACCTGATATGCATGGCAGACCCCAAAAACTCATCCAGGCGAATAGGCACAAAAAACAATTATAGGGGGTCAAAATGCAAAAGATTAACAAGGTACTCAAAAAACCTTGTTGCATTATTGAGTCCCAACAGATGTTATATAATGATTTGACATACTTATGATGATGATGCAATGCTTTATGATATGCAATAATGATGTTAAAAATACTTAATGATTTTAATGTTATAATGGTTATGAGTTGCACCCCTAATATGTCATTTAATATAATGTTTAAAGATATGCAATGGATAAATCATCAATGATTACTGATTAACGAACCTAAAATAGATAATAGATAATGATTCTACATACAAATGAAATGCACTTCAGGAGAGATAATGATTAATGAACCTAAATGAAAGGCAATTTATGATAGATAATGATTCTAAATGTGAAAGAAATGCACTTAAATGCAATGACCTAAATGAAAATGAGATGGATTATTTTTGTTAAAGTCCAATATATTCCATCGAAAAGAGAATTGTGCCCATACTGTTATCAATAAAAGATTAATCTAATATGAATGTAACATGCAAATGCAACTAAATTGTTTTCACTTTTCACCGGATCAATATATTTTGCAATTATCATCATTGAGATTTTTGGTAGATCATTGAAATTGGTACAACCCTCACTGGTTAGATTTGTAAACCATGGTGATATGAACATCACTTTCTTCACATTCAATGTGGCCAATGTCAACATTGAGGTTTTGTGAATCAGTGAAATCGATACAACCCTCACTAGTTAAATTTTCAGCCATGGTGGTATGAATACCGCTTTCATCAAATTCAATATTGCAAGTGGATCTTGGCATTAAGGTATGAATAACCTAAATGACCTGAGTATTTTTTGTGTAAACAGACAAAGAAGTAATTCATTCCATATGTTAATGTCCTTAATGATTCTTTAATGATCATGTCTTTCGATTGAGTTTCATACTTCTTTGAATCAATCCTACCAACAAAAAAACAAGAAAATATCATGCTTAATCATTTCTCCTCTCATCAAAAGACATCCTAGATTTTATAAAAAGGCATGATGCAAAAAATAAAGAAACATACATTTGAATCTCTTAGCCATTGTTATTTGATCCATAGTTTCAAAATAATTCAATCCATCTTCTTCCATTTTGATTTTGTTCAAGTTGTTTGATTCGATGTTCAAATTTGATTTTGATGTGTTGCATTGTGATATTGGTTGGAATTTGGATGTTTGTATTTTGATGAGTTTGGATTGATTGAAAAGTTCAAATGTCATGATTCTTGATCGTGGTTAAATGTGTATGTTTTCTTCCCCTAGTTTGGATTTTGCCCCTAGTTTGGATTTTGATAATGATAATGGACTGAGACCATTTCCAAACCATGATAAAATCTTGCTTGGATGACTGCGCTTATGCAACTTTGGGCATTTATTATGACTATGTACATGGATGACGAAGTGAAGATGGATATATATAAGGATGGCGGAATGTAAATGCAATGCTTGATAAATAAAGGAGCTCAACTTAGAGCAATTAGCACCTTTTTCCAGGTTTTCACTACTTGGATTTATTGCATTTTTTCTTTTTATTTGCTTTTTTTTTCTACCAAGGCGCCTATTTGCTAGGTTTTCACCAAGGCATTTTTTTCTTTTTTAATTTTTTTTTATCTTTTTTATTGTTTTTGATTCCTTTAGGGTCCATATTTATTGTTTTTAATTTCTTTTCAGGTTCACTTTTTGTTGTACAAATTGATACTCGCTTATTTGATAATATTTTATCTAATGCTCTTTCAATTGATTAGGTATAAAACCTCTTAAGATGAATGATATTTATGGGTTTTTTGTATTCTTCTCCATCACATGTGGCAAATTTGTAAGTCTCTTTTATATAAGATGATGTGACAACAAAGGGTCCTAGCCGATTTGCTTCAAATTTTCCTTTATTTTCCCTATCTTGTTGATTCTTTGGGTTTTCTGTCAAGACGAGGTCACCAACATGGAACTCTCTAGGTTTGATCTTTTTATTACAGTTCCTTGACATCCTCTTTTGATAGAATTTTCGGTGATCATAGGCTTGGTGTTGACGTTCCTAAATAAATTCTAGTTCTTCCAACCTAGAAACTCTATAGTCTTCATCTGTCGATATGCCCTGTAAGGAAACTCTAAGTGATTGAATCTCTACCTCCAAAGGCAAAACTTCTTCAGCTCCATGGACTAGAGAAAAGGGTGTAGCTCCAATAGGTGTTCTAATGTTGATCTTGTAAGTCCATAGTATTTTATTTAATTGAATGTGCCAATCCCTTCCTAAATCATCAATTTTTTTCTTAAGGATCTTAAAGATGTTTTTTGTTAGAATCTTTTGCTTGTCCATTTCCTTGTGGATAGTAAATGGAAGAGAATTTTGAATGATATGGAACTTTTCACATAACTCTTTGACATTCTTGTTTTCAAATTGTCTACCATTATTTATTATGAGTGCATGTGGGATACCATATCTGCAAATGATGTGATTTAAGATAAACATGGAAATCTATTTTCCTATTGTAGTTGATAAGGGTACAACTTCCACCCATTTTGTGAAATATTATGTTGCAGTTATAATGTTTTTATGACCATTTGAAGAGGGAGGATAAATTATCCCAATAAAATAAAACTCCCATTAATAAAAGGGCCATGGTGTAGTCAATGGGTGTAATTCTTGTGCTGGCACACGTATCAGGTTCCCATGGAATTGACACTTTTGGAAAATCTTTACAAACTTGCATGCATCTTTTTCTATTGTTGGCCAGTAATACCTCATGCTAATGAGTTTGTTGATAAGGTAACCCCACTTGAGTGTGTCCCGAAAATACCCTTGTGAACATCTTGTAAGTTTGTTTTAGATTCCTCACCCTCTAAACATTTAAGTAAGGTCCCGTCAAGACCTTTTCGATACAATGTGTCAGCTATAAGTGTAAAATGGGAGTCTTGGCGTATAAAGTATCTCTTTTAATTATGGGATTGGTCCAATGATAGTGTATTATATTTTAAATGTGTATATATAGGACCATACCAAGTAGATTTAGGACCCACAAATAGGAAAATGATTTGGGAATCGAGATGGTCATATGCAGGTTTGACCAATTCTTCCACCAAGAATTCATATCTTTCATTTTGATCAGTTACTTGTATAAGTGAGGCTAGTGTATCCATGGCATATGTTGCTTTAATATCAACATGTGGTATTTTCTCAAATGTGATCAATACAAAATATTTCTTAAAATCATCAACCATCCTTTTGTAAGACATGAGTTTTTCATCCTTGGTTTGGTATCCATCATTAATTTAATTAATGATCAATTGGGAGTCTCCATAGATTTGTAATTCTGTAGTTCTCCATTCCAAGGCCATCTTGAGTCCAATCACAAGTGCTTCATATTTTTCTATATTGTTAGTGCATGGGAATAGCAATTTATATGATTTCAGTATTGTACAACCTTGAGGTGCAATGAAAAGAACTCATGCCCCCGAGCCATGTTGAGTATATGACCCACCAAATTACAATTTCCATGTTTGAGGTGAACATGTGCATCTGGAAATTCTATTTTTAAAGGTTATTCACTTCATATTGGTGCTTCTGCTAGCTGATCTTCTATGACTCATCCTTTGATAGCTCTTCAGTCCACATACTCAATGTCATATTCGCTTAGTACCATAACCTATGTATCCAGCCTTCCTATGAGAGTTGATCTACTAAGAATATATTTTAATGGATCTATATTAGAAACTAACTTAATTTTGTGTGCTAGCATGTAATGTCTCAGCTTTTGGGAAACAAAAATCAATGCTAGAGATTCCCTCTCTATAAAGCTCATATTTCACCAAAGTTCTACTAATGTAGTAGATTGCTTTTTTCCTTGATCATCTTCTTGTGCTAATAAGGCTCATAATGATTTTTTTGTTGTTGAGATAAAGAGTAACAAGGGTTTCCCTTGTATTGGAGCCTTTAGGATGGAAGGATTTATCAAATATTTCTTTGAAAGAGATAATAATTACTCACATTTGTTGTCCCATTTGAATAATATTCCCTTATGTAGAAATTGGGTAAAATAATGAAATTTTTCTACCAATTGTGATATGAACCTCATTATGGATTGTAACCTTCCTTGCAAAGACCTTAATTAGATAATGTTTCTGGTGCTCCCATTTCCATGATGGATTTCTTTTGCTGAAACAATGTCGCCTAGCAATTTTCCTGATTGGACTCCAAATGCACCTTTTTTGGATTTAATCTCACTTTGAATTTTTTCAACCTTGTGAGATTTTTTTCTAAAATTGGTATATGCCCACCTCTTGTATAAGATTTTGCTAAAATGTCATCCGCATAGTTTTCCATGAATGTGTGCATCATATCATGGAAAATGGTTGTCATATCTCTCTGGTATGTAGCTCCAACATTTTTGAGACCAAATGGAATTACATTCCAGCAAAAGGTACCCCATGTACATGTAAAAGAAATTTTCTCTTGATCTTTGGCTACTATATTGATTTGATTGTATCCAGAGAATCCATCTATTAAGGGGAAGATAGAATGCCCTGTTGTGAGGTCTACTATTGTATCAATGTTTGGAAGTGGAAAATCATCCTTGGGACATGCCTTGTTCAAATCTTGGAAATCTGTATAAATTCTTATGATCTTATAAAAATTTGAAACAAGTACTATATTTTAAATCCACTTTGCATATGCAATAGGCCTAAAAACAATGTATCCCAAAGCTTCTCAAATTCTACTTTAACCAATAAGGCTACATGTGGGTTCATTTCTCTCAATTTTTACTTGACAGGCTTAACCCCCAGAGCTATATTCAAATTGTGCATTATCATATTTGGGTCTGAACCAAGCATATCAACATAGGACTATGCAAAATTGACTTATCTTACCTTGAAAAAGTTGATGAATTATTGTCTTTCCTCTTTGGAAAAAGAGGTTGCTAAATTGATGATTTTAGGCTCTTTCTCAGTACCAATGTTTATTTTCTCTGTTGGATCAATCAATATAGATGACCTCTCTTTATTGTTCAGGTAAAGTGTCAAGCTTCTCATCAATAGGTGCCATAATTAGGTTTTCACCTTCAAATGTGTCTTGCATTTTCACTTTTTCTGATCTAGTACTGCCACATGGTGGTTTTCGCCACTAGATCTTGTTGATGGGAATTTGTGACCAGTCTGCTAACAGATGTAAGTTGTCACCGGGTACTGGGGTACCAGCCAACTTCACCTATAAAGGGATTCCAGAGAATAAATTCTTCAGGCCTTCAAGCACCTGAGATTTGAGTCTCAATAGTGCAGGAGCTAAGTTGGGTGTGTGACTATTTTGTTTTCGGGGGGGTTGCTGGTTTCCTTGGCTCATCTTCTCTGGGTATTTCAGTAAGTTGGGGTTTCCTACAAGCATTTGGATTATCAAATAAACTTCAAAACATACGCCAGGGTTAGAGTGTATTCATTCTACTTATAGTTATGCAAATATGTTTAAAATATCAACCATGCTCTAATGGACTATACTAAATACTAAACAAATATAGAACCAGTGATTCATACATGTTCAATAGTAAGGGAAAAGAGGTCATTAATCTACTTAACATTAGAGAAAAGGACATTAGAAACATACATCACAAAAGAGTATTAACTCAGAGATCAAGACACCAACAACATCATTGCGAGAATCCTTCCTTCTTCATTAACAGGTTTCCCAGCATCACTGGTGCATACAATAATGGCTCCAAGAGAGCATCTATCTACCAAGAACTTCTAAGAACTACTAAGCATTGAGCTTTGTGACTACAAGAAATGAAAAGTTGAAATGCAACTAGCATGGACTGCAAAATCATCAATTTTGTCGACCCTTGAAATGAGGTCAAACTTGTTATTTATACACATACTTGCCCTAAAATTAACCTAACTTAACTTTACACTCAACAATAAAATATAATATCTGGTGGCCGGTACTACCTGCACCATGTTACAACAACCTTGAAAAAGGCAGAGGTTTGACAGATCAACAGAAGAAGACAAGAGAATAGAATAGAAGAATTGGCCTCGAGGAGAGTGCCAGAGAAAGAAGAGAAGAAATCCGATCTCTTGGGGTTTGAGGCTACATGCCTCATCAATGCAAAAGTGGCTCACTGTCTTCGATGTGCCAGGTGTTTAATGTTGGAGTGACACCTTGGGAAGACCACCTATCAGAGCCATCCCTCTAACTGACATGCCTTATCAAGATCAATGACCTTCTAACCTACTTATTGACTACCTGATAATGTTTGGTCAGCTCCGGGGAACCCAACGCAGGTCATCGAAGAAATACAAAACAGTTGGATCAGGGACTCCAGGATCAAGGAGCTTACACTCAAAGAATAAATAATGTTCAAAATTGCACCCTGCTGGTGAATATCTCCAGAATCTGAAGAAATTTATTATCCCTTGTTGTTCTTAAATGCCTCCAAAATTTGGCTAATGTTATCCCCATCTATACTATTCCACCAGCCGTGGACAGCTTCAAACTTCTCCTCAACCTCTCCGGCCCCATTCTGGAATTCACCCATTAATTTTACGGCATCATGAGCCCAAAGAATCATCTTATATATTCTTGATACCTTTCCTTTGTTGAAGTCCCTGACAAACTGATACAGGGACTCCATCAACTCATCATACTTACTGAGGACATAGTCCTCTGGGGCACACGTTCTTGTGGTGAAGGGGTCAAATTGTGACACCCTTACAAAAAATGCTTTGAATAGGTCCAATGGATGACAGACCGTCATTACCTTCTCCCTTAGGGATGTGACCAGTTGCTTGCACACCTCATTTTTGAGGCCAAGTCTGGAGTACTGGGCCTGGAGGAATTTGAATGATTCCTCTCCCAAAATTCTCATCTTTGTGACGGCTTCTTCCCTAGAGTTGATAACTTCATCAAGTTTGGTCCTCCACCCTTCATATTTTTCCAAGTCTCCCTCCCATAGGACAGTGGAGATGTTCACCTGATTCAAGAGATTGTTGATCTGGTAAAGATCCGAGAGTGATACCTCCAAAAATTGCCTTACGGCCTTGATCTGCTCGGCGATCCACCTGTCTACGGCTTGCACCTTCTTCTTCATGGCTCTGAGAGAATCCATGTCACCCTTTGGAAGTAGTAGATCAGAGGTGGAGGCCTCCAAATGGACCTCTGCCAGTAGCTGTGCAAGCTCCGTCAAAAGCCCGAGAAGATTTACGTTCTTTTCCCTCTCTTCCTTGAGTCTCTGGGCTTGTTTGTCATAGTGGGCCTCTATCACCTGGATGGCTTCTTTTAATAGGTCCAATTCACCATGTTTGTCTCTCCTCCCCAGAGGTACTTCAGTGATTGTATAGTCCTCAGCTCTAGTTGTTGTTGCATCTATCTCTGGGGGAGGTGTTGCAATTACCGCAATTGTTTCTCTGCCCAGACCAGTCTGAGTGGAATGGAGGGTCTGGGCCTTCTTTTGTTTTGGGCCCCCCTATGCCTGTGCCATCATCTTAGCCAGGGAGAGATGGGCCTTTGTTTCTGATAGGGGCCTTCCTCTTTCTAGAATCCATTAAACATTATGGTGGTGGCAGGGGTGGCCTTGCTGCTAAAGTCTATTCCTATGAATTCCCTTTGTGGTTCTGATGTTCATCCCCAGTGTCTCGAGTCTCTTCAGACTCTTTTCCGATATCTTCTAAACCACCTGCATCATCCACCTTAGTGGCATTAGTATCTTCTGGCTTGATGTCTGTATCCTTAGCAGCGTCAGATTCAACATCTGTGTTCCTGGGGTTCTTCCCCTCATCCTGATGTCATTTTTGTTGTTTTTCTTCTTCGGCATCCTCCACCAGAATATTTTCCTCCGTTGGGATATCTTCAGGAGGTGGCTGATGTATCTGGCCAAAATTTGAGAGTGCGATCACTGAGATCACCTTGCTGAATGTTACCCTCTTCAAGGTAGGAGGAGGCATCTGAAGCATGGCGAATGAGATTATGATTGTTCCCATTTTTGGATGATATCAGTTTTGGTTACTGATCATGCTGTTGATATTCATGTTTTGTCACTGATGTCAACATATATTTCTATGGAGAAGACAAACTGACTACTTAACTGGAACAAGTGTACGAACACTATACAGATTATTCAAAAGGAATGAAGTTGGGTTTATGTAGAAGGCTATGTTTTGACCTTACTCCTAAGGTCACTTGACTCTATGTTACATTATGTGGATGTTACAGTTCATTTGGTGAAGACTATTTTTCTGAACTCCAACTGTGATTCTAGATAGAGAAGGTATCTGTGTTTTGAGTCTATCTTATTGAGGAATATGTTTCAGAACTTGCGAGCTTACTGATGGAGATCCGACATATGATAGTGAAATGGGTTGATTTTTATTTCTATTTGGGTACTGATGACATCAGCTATGGCGTGTGTTCTGGAGAAGACCTAATTCCTGGCTGACTTCAGACTTATAATGTGTAGAAATTAATTATGAGAGCGTATTGTGGATCTGGAAGTATTTGTGATGAATTGTAAATGTTGTATACTTGTTATAGGTACCGTGTGTATCTTAGCAAGGGCTTATGTAATTATTTGTATGATGGGAAGCCTTAATTGGCCGACCTAGTTAATTTTGTATTAGGAAAGCTTAACTGGCCAACCTAATGGATTATTGTAAAAGAGTATATATGAGTGATCTTTTCATTTGTGAAAAGTGTGGTAGAGAAAGAGAAGAGTAGAGATTTGTGAAGCTGCGAAGCTTTACTGCTAGATAGAGAGCAGTGTTGATACTTCATTGGAACTGACCAAGCAAAGATAGTTGCTATCAGACAGTTCACTGGATTGTGTATTTTCTATATACACTTTATGCGGATTGTAAATCCTTGGGGGTAGATTTAACCTTCTTTGGGCAGTGTGCCTTGGTAGTGAGCCTACTATTTTCCTTTGACTCCTAACAGGGTCTATCTCCTAACAGGGACTGTGTACTGTAATGTTGTAAAAAGCTCCTAAAAGGGCTAATATTTTTTAGCAGGGATACTATACTCTCAATACATTTTTGTGGGTGTTAATTCCCACCAGGGTTTTACCTTTAACAAGGTTTCCTCATGAACAAATTTTGTGTTATGGTGTTATCTGCCACTGTGTTGTTATTTACATTTGTTGATATGATTAATAAAGTTTAAAGTTTAATAATCTACTACAATTGATTCACCCCACCTCTCAGTTGTCTTGTGGACTGTTATTCCTAAAAATTGGTATCAGAGCTATTGGTCCTCAGAGAGAAATTTTAACAGCTTGAGGTGATCCTGAAGATGACTTACTAGACAAAGGATAGTCCGAAGTTTGATCCTGAAAACTTTGACAGTTGGCAGAACAAGATGAGAACACATCTAATGTGTCTAGGACTCGACTACTGGATGATCATAAAGAAGAAAGAAAAGTTAGCAACTAAAGATGAATTAGATAGGGCCTCTGAAGATCAGAAGAATTTATTTACATGTAATATGGTTGCAAGGGAATCCCTAATCAATGCTCTATCAGAAGGAGAATTCACTGAAGTAAAGGACTTGGACTCTGCACATGAAATATGGGCAAGACTGGAAGCACTATATGTTGGAGACAGATTTACAAAGAAAGCAAAGATACAGAACTGGAAGACAAAGATGGAATCATTAAAAATGAGAGAAGATGAGAACATCAGAGCATATGCACAAAGAATTACTGAGGTGGTGACTGGTATTACGAACTCTAGGGGAACTTATAGTGAAGAAGAAGTAATTGCAAAGATACTAAGATCTTTGACATCTGCATACAGAACCAAGGTTTAGGATATAGAGGAGATCATACCTTTGACACAAAACTTCACCAGAGAGATGTTGATTGGAAAAATAACTACATTTGAGGCCGCAAAACTAGGACACATTTTACCTAAAGTTGAGTCAACATTCAAATCAACCGTGCACAAGAACAAGAAGACCTTAAATACAAGCACAAGCAGTAATGATCTGAGAGCAGAACTTGGAGCCTATGTTGATGAATCGGAATAGATACATGAAGAAGAAAGGAAGATAGATGAAATTGTTGCACTGATTTCTAGAAAAGAAAAGAGAGGTAAGGGTAAGTTTTAAGGAAAATTACCTTTGAAAGATTTTTCATGTAATAAGATTGGTCATTTTGCATCTAGATGTCCTACAAGAATTCCAAAGCACAAACCTAATTTTTTCAAGTCTAAATTCTCAAAGGATAAGGAATGATATTATGCTAGTGAAGGAATATCTGATGATGAGGATGATAACTTTGATAAAATTGGATTCATTGCTATTAAGGATGATGAACCTATGCATGAGGAAAAAGCATTAGTATCTCGAGTTGAAAATAAATCTGAATGGGTCATAGATAGTGGTTGTTCACATCATATAACTGCAGATAAAAATAAATTTGTGAGTTTGAAGAAGCATGATGGTGGTTTTGTTAGATTTGGTGTCAATAATCCTAAACTTATTATTGGATTTGGATCTATCTCATTGGATATTAAGACTAACACTAACAATGTACTACTTGTTGATGGACTTAAGCATAATTTTTTGAGTGTTGGACAGCTAGTGGACAAGGGTTATCAACTAAACTTCATCAATGGGAAATATTCTATCAAGAGAAAAATGGGAGACTTGATAGCATCTAGTACTAAATCCAGAGGTAATGTATTTGAAATAAACACATCTGAAGCTACTTGTTTTATTGCAAAGATTAGTGACAGCTGGTTATGGCACAAAAGATTTTGTCATGTTAATTTTGACAACATTGTGAAGGCAAGTATGACAAAGGTAGTAAGAGATCTACCTAAGATTGTTAAGCCATCTAACACTATGTGCAGAGAATGTGTTATGGGGAAACAGACTAGAAGCACTTTCAAGAGAAAAGCCTATTCAGCAAAAGGGAAGTTGGATTTGGTGCATACAGATCTGTGTGGCCCTACAAGAACAAGATCATACTATGGGGAAAGGTATTTTATACTCTTTATTGATGATTTTTCTAGAATGATGTGGGTTACATATTTGAGAGAGAAATCTAAGGTATTTGAAAAATTCAAGTTATTCAAAGCAAAAGTTGAGAATGAATCTGTTTTAAAGATGAAATGTTTGAGATCAGACAGAGGAGGAGAATTTACATTAGAATGATTTAACACATATTGTGAAGAAAATGGAATACATAGACAGACTTCAGCTCCTAGAACTCCATAATAGAATGGGATAGCAGAGCGAAGGAACAAAACTATATTAGATGCTGCTAGGACTATGTTGCTCAAAGGAAATGTATCACATGTTCATTGGAGAGAAGAAGTTGGCACTGTTGTGTAAACACTAAACAAAATTCATATCAAAGAAGGTACAAATAAAACCCCTTATGAATTATGGTTTGATCATACACCTACTATGAAATATTTCAGAATATTTGGTAGTAAATGCTATATCAAGAGAGATGATGAGATAGGCAAGTTTGATGCTAGA
>MU225350.1:1277013-1288636 GCA_018584345.1 Thuja plicata
CTCACATGATGGCAGTAAAAAGGATTCTAAGATATTTGAAAGGAACTGATGACTATGGTCTATACTACAAGAAGAATGACAAGTTTGAACTCAGAGTTTACACTGACTCTGATTGGGATGGAAATGTCGATGACAGGAAAAGCACTACTAGTGGAGCATTTCTTTTAGGAAAAAGATTGATCTCATGGACAAGCAAGAAATAGAACTGCACCTCACAATCTACAGTTGAAACCGAGTATGTGGCAGTAGCAGTCAACTATTCTAACATTGTGTGGTTGAAGATACTACTGAAAAGTATGAAGGAAGAAATCACTGAACCAGTTGTCATATATTGTGATAACAGGAGTGCCATTAATATTTCTAAAAACCCTGTTATGCACTCGAAGACAAAGAACATAGCTATCAAGTATCATTACTTGAGGGAGCTAGTTTAGAATAAAGAAGTAAGACTGGATTGTGTGAATACTAAAGAAAAATTAGCAGACATATTCACAAAGGCACTACCCAAGGATGCTCATGAGTATCTGTGAGGTAACTTGGGGGGGATTCCCCTAACTGAGGCTAATTAAGTTATGTATGGTACTGTTGCATCAAATATTACATTCAGAATACTTGACACATTGATGCACAGTAAGTCACACTTTAGGATGTTGACTAAAGTTGTGAAGTTGGACAAGGATAGAAAAGAAGATCAGTCATAATCAAGATGACAGGATCAGCATGATACTAAAGATCTACATGATAAAGATATCGAAGTCTTTGGAATTGTTGTCAAAGAGGGAGAGATTAACTATATAGAGGAAGAAGTTACTATTGAAAACAATGAAGTGATTATCTACTCAGAGGGAGTCTACAGATGATCAAGAAACAGATGATTACAGTGTGATTACAGACACAGAGGGAGAAATGTTTTACAGATAAGAATCAGAATGAAGCTAAAGACATTAATGAAGATTTATTCATATCAAGGAACACATGTGACTTTTTGGATTGTATGGTAACTATGCTTGTTAAATCATTGTTTTAATATTTTGTGTTGCCATCAATGCCAAAGAGGGAGATTGTTGGAAAATGACAATGCAAGCAATTGTTATTTTGTCATTGATGTCAAACCTTAATTGGTGAGACTATTTTTATCTGTTTAAGTACCATATTTATTGATTGATGAAGAAGATTTAACAAGAAGACCAAGTGAATGGTTGAGTTAAGGCAAATAAAATGGTACTTGATCAGTTGGCACTCTGGAAAAGTAATTAGTTGTTTATCTTTCAAAGACAGTTTTTCTAGCTGTTTTGTGCCGAGCAAGTCTGGCTTGTGCCGAGCAAGTTTGTTCAGTGCTGAGCACCAATGAAATTGCCGAGTGGAAATAGTGATTGTCGAGCAGATCACGGATGTTGGCTGACTTGCAGGTGTTGGATTAATGATGAGATTTGAGATCTCTGGCCGACTTAGTTAATTTTATTGGTATATGTAAAGTTAATTAAAGATTGATCCACATTATTTAATGTATGGATAACCATAATTAATGCATGGATTCAAGATTTAATTAGAGACTACTTTGGAGAAGTAAATGTAATGTAATGATGGAATGATCCATTGGATCTGACCTAACCTAAGATCTACAATCTTGATTATGCAAAAAAGATTTATCTGACCTAGATAGAGAGGTATATGATAACCTCAAGGGGTTATTCATTGAAGTGTGGATGTACGAATTGATGTACATGTGTGTATGCAAGAGGATTGCATAGTTGATTTACTAATTGGCATGACCTAGCAGAGAAGGTTGAACACAGAAGCAGGAAGTTGCATGTGTGATTGCTTGACGGATTTCCAAGCAGATCAAAAGATTGAAATGACAATGCAGGCCACTCAGTAAGTTAGCATCAGAGCTGTAATTGGATCTAAATTTGCAAAGTAAGTTGTATGTATCATATCATAATTGTTGATTACTTTCTAACCATTGTATCAGTTAAAATCCTTTAACAAGGTTGACCTAACAGTCAATTGTATAAATCCTCTAAGCAAGGTGACATTCAGGTGGAATGTTCTAAGTCCTCTAACAAGGCCACTCCTAACAGGGTGATTAAATCCTTTAACCAGGTCACACCTAATAGTGTGTTATTGTAACCTTTAACAGGGTTGGCTCCTCACAGACCTCACTTCAGAAGAGTGAAACTTGGTAGCATGTTATTGGTGGTTTTTCCCATATTGGGTTTCCACGTTAAATACTTGTGTCAACTTGTGTGAATGCTTATGGTTTGTTTTACTGTTATGCTTCTACAAGCTAATTACATTAAATAGTAAATTGCATGATTAAGTTGTTGAAATATGCTACTACTGTTGAGTAGATCTGAATTGTTTAAAATACATAAAGTTTTATTTGGTACATCTAGACCTGAGGATAACTGATTCACCCCTCCCCTCTCAGTTATTCTAAATTCATTCTAACAATTTCAGTATGGGAAGGTAAAATTATTTTATTAGAAAGGAAGTCTAATTGCCACTGGAGAACAATCTAAAGGCAACCAATTTTACCTTGATACATCTATTAATAGTTGTCTATATGCTAAATTTGAAGATGCATGGTTATGGCACAAGAGATTGTGTCATGTAAATTTTGACAATCTAATTAAAGTGAGAAAAAAGAATAGAACAAGAGGTCTACCAAGATTAGAGAAACTTGAGAATGTCATGTGCAAGGAATGTCAAGTTGGAAAAATTACTAAGTCAAGTTTTACAATTAATTCTTATGTTACACAAGGAATTTTAGACTTAGTGCACATTGACCTATGTGGACCAATGAGAACACAAAGCTACTATGGTGATAGATATTTCATTTTGTTTGTTGTTGATTATTCTAGAATGATGTTTGTCATGTTTTTAAAAGATAAATATGAACCTTTCCAGATGTTTAAGTGGTGCAAGGCAAGAGTTGAAAAGGAGACTGGAAGAAAACTGAAGTGTCTGAGATTTGATAGAGGAGGAGAGTTTACTTTTGATGAGTTTACACTCTTCTGCAATGAACATGGAATAAAGTGACAAATGTCTGCGCCAAGGACACCACAGTAGAATGGTATAGCTGAAAGGAGAAATAGATCCATTGTGGATTGTGCGAGAACACTAATGATTGAGAAGGGTATTTCTCAAAATTATTGGAGAGAAGCATTCAGAAATGATGCTTATACACTTAACCAAGTACAATTGAAGAAAGGTACACAAGACACCATATGAGATTTGGTATGATCACAAACCTAATGTGAGTTATTTCAAAGTATTTGGAAGTATATGTTATATTCTTAAAGATGCTAGAGATGGTAAGTTTGATTCTAAAGGAGGTGAGGGAATATTCTTAGGATATTCTACAAAGAGAAAATCTTACAAATGTCTGAACAAATCTACAAATAAAATTGTGGAAAGTGCAAATGTGAGAATTGATGAATTTGCAGATAGAAATGGTGAGGACAACAAGAAGGAACTTGAAGATTATTAAATATTTGTATATGTTCAACCATATGTTCCCGATACCTTACTGAATGCACAAACCGAGGAGGAAGCTGAAGAAAGAGAACTAACACCAAATGATGGAAATGAAGTTCCACCAGCTTCCGAGCCTGTTCTAGCCAAGTATGTAAGGAGACACCACTCACCGAGTAAGATAATTGGAGACAAAGATGTTGGGATTATGAAAAGAAGAAAGGTAAGAGATAATACATGCTTAATTTATAAATTACAACCAAGAAGAGTAAAAGATGCATTGGAAATGAAGACTGGATTAAAGCAATGAAAGAAGAGCTAGATCAAATTGTAAAGAATAACTTATGGACTTTAGTACTGAGACCTAAAGATAAAAATATTATTGGTACTAAATGGATTTTTAGAAATAAATTGAATGAGCATGGAGATGTAATCAGAAACAAAGGACTAGTTTTCAAGGGATATGCACAAGAAGAAGGAAATAACTATGGTGAAACTTTTGCACCTGTTGCTAGATTAGGAGTTAGAATTATAATAGCATATGTAGCTTACAAAGGATTTAAAGTCTATTAGATGGATCTCAAGTATGAATTTCTTAATGGTATTCTTGAAGAAGAAGTTTATATAGAACAACCTGAAGGATTTTCCAAGAATACTAACAAGGACATGGTATGCAAACTACACAAAGCACTATATGGTTTGAAACAAGCACCCCGAGCTTGGTATGAAAGATTACATGCACATCTAGTCTAGATTGGATTTAAAAGAACTAGTGATAATATTAATTCTTATCTGAAATGTGATAGTACTAATAAGATTTTGATTGCTGAGATATTTGTTTATGATATTATTTTTGGAGGCAATGACACATTATGATGATCTTTTGCTGAAGAAATGAGAAAAGAATTTGAGATGTCCATGATTGGAGAGATTAAATTATTTCTTGGACTACATATTCAACAAGTAAAATATAGGATCTACACTGCACAATCAAAGTATATCAAAGAGATCCTAAAGACTTTTGGGATGGAAGACTCAAGATCGGTTGGAAAACTGATGATCACTGGTTGCAAGCTATCAAGGAAGATGAGTCAAAGGAAGTAAATGAGACACTCTACCGATCAATGATTGGTAAGATATAATATGTTGTTCATAGCAGACCTGATATAGCTCATGCAGTCGGTATTGTTGCTATATTTTCTGGCAATCCAAAGGAATCACATATGTATGTAGTGAAAAGGATATTTATATATATGAAAGGAACCAAGGACTTTGGCCTACTATACAAGAAAGGAGGAACTTTTGAGTTAATAGTGTACACCGATGTTGATTGGGGTGGAAACATTGATGATAGAAAAAGTAAAAGTGGAGGAACTTTCTTTTTAGGAGAAAGACTAGTTACATGGCTGAGTAAAAGAAGGGTTGTATATCACAGTCTACTTTTGAGGATGAATATGTTGATGCAACTAGGAATTGTGCAAACATTGTATGGATCAAACAATTGCTTGAAGGTATGCAAGAGGAGATTATCGATCTAGTTACTATCTTTTGTGACAACACAAGTTCTATAAACATATCAAAGAATTTGGTAATGCATTCTAAGACCAAGCACATCTCTATCAAGTATCATTACTTGAGAGAGAAAGCTCAAGACAAGCACGTGATGTTGGAGTATGTGAACTCAAAGGAGAAATTAGCTGATATATTCACTAAGCCACTACTGAAGGATGGTTTTGAGTATCTTTGAGGTAAATTAGGGGTACTAACTCTATCCAACATTCATTAGAGAAAGATGCATGCTGCATCAATTCTAGGACTCAATATAATATCTATTTTGTGAGTTGATGCTAATATTCACACTTTAGGTGTTGCTTGAAGTTGTGTAAAGTAATTTTGTATGCAAAGAGTTATCAGTACATGAAAGGTATGATCCATTGCCTAAACAAATTTTCAGGAGTATGAACCTTTGGCATTGTTTTCAAAGAGGGAGAATGAATAATTAATGAATACAGAGATTAAGGGAGAATGACTGATTGAAAGAACATAAAGAGGGAGAATATGCATAAAGATGTTAAGAGAGCATAAAAGCGGAGGGAGAACAAGATCAAATAGCTTAGAGGTGTGTGTGTGATTTTTGTACCTATTAAGAGAGACACAACACTTCATTAGATCATTGCATTAGTGAAAACAAGGGGTTAGCAAGCATAGCAATCACAAAAATTGATCTATTGCTTCCTATCTAGGAGGAGTATGAAAAATGACATAATAGCCCTCAGATTATGCATATTCCAGTGACAAATACAACCTAAGAATGGAAGATTCAAATGAAAACTAATCTAAATGATTGAAAAACGTGCATATTAGCTCTAAAAATAAAGATAGTAACAATACAACTAAGAAATGAGCTAGAAATCACTATGAAAGTCCCTAAAACATGAGCAACATGAGATTGCTTCTTAAATTCTCCAAATATGGGTAGCATAAGGATGTTTTCAACTCTTTAAGATTCAGAGCATTACAAGAATGCAATTGAGAATTCAGGGCCAAAATTCAGGGGCAAAAGCAAGGGCCATTTGAGCTTAAAATTCATCCCATTTATAGAAGAAATGAGGAGAGAGAGGGGGGACAAGGGTCATTAATAAGGTGTAAAAACCATTAATGATATGTAAGAGGAATTAATTCCCAAGGCATTAATGAGGCATGGTGGAAGGAATCTGCATTGAATGCAAGCATTCAAGAGGCATGGGAAGGGTGTAAGAGGTGAGCTTGTGAAGGTGGACTTGGAGAGAGTCAAGCTTGAGAAAGTTGACTCTCCCAAGTGGGTTGAGTTCCTAATCACTCCCTAATGGAATGTGAAAAGCTTAAGGGTAGCTTAGGATTAGGATTAGGGGTTAAGGCATGTGATCAAGGAGATAGAGAAGATAGGAGAGAGAATGAGTGGAGGGGAGATTAGCTAATTAGGGTTAATTAGCTAATTAAGAAGAATTAACATGTGAGAAGGGGTTGGGATGAGTTTGAACTCATGGTTGGGTAGTTGAGATTGGTTAGGTTTGAGGGAATATTAATGAAATGAATTGTTGTAGTAACATATTCACTCAATAATAGGGATTTTAATTAATCATTTAAGCTTTTGATTGCTTTGTAATGATTAATTAGGACTATAGCCAAATTGAATCAATTTAGGCTAGGGGATTGATTTTGCAAGTGATGGGGTATAATTAGGATCTCATTTAATTCTCTTTAAATTAATTACCTTAGCCATGTATGATTTGAATTGATTGAAATTAATTGAATTGATTTGATTGGCTAAAGTGATTAATAAAATTGGAGATTAGATCACTTAGGAGATTAATCTGATTTCAAAATAATTATGTCAAGCACTAACAGGGTCGTTTGGACATAATTGGGGGTATGATCACACTTAGGGAAAATAGGGTCTATGGTCAAAGCAAACCAAATCCAGGTGGTTACATTTGCCCCTCTTTGAATTGATGTGCGAGCAGCACATTGATTTAAAGAAAGTTTTTTATGTTGACTTCAGAAAGATTGAGAATTTCGCTCATGATCGAACAAAATGCCTGATGAGATCAGTCTCGCACTTGATTGAACTAAACTGATAGAATTGACTTTGAACTTGATCGAACAAAGGTCAATAAGAAAAGATCTAAAAGATACCAATTCTGAACTTGGTTGTCGCCCAAAGATTGATAATATTGATTCCAAACTTGGTTGTCGTCCAAAAGTCAGTATGAAGCTACTAGGAGCTTAATAGGAATCTAAGAAAAAGTAGACATAGGATATCTAGCTTGTGAGAAACAAAGCCTTCAATCCAATAGTTCTGATTTAGTCAAGGAACCGTCATGCCTTTTAGTTTTTTTGATAACGAATTCATTTTAATGTTGTTTCGAGCAAAAATTTAATTGATGCTAGTGTGATTTTTGTACCTATTAAGAGAGGCACAACACTTCAATAGATCATTGCATTAGTGAAAACAAGGGGTTAGCAAGCATATCAATCACCAAAATCGATCTATTGCTTCCTATCTAGGAGGAGTATGAAAAATGACATAATAGCCCTCATATTATGCATATTCCAGTGACAAATACAACCTAAGAATGGAAGATTCAAATGAAAACTAATCTAAATGATTGAAAAACATGCATATTAGCTCTAGAAATAAAGATAGTAACAATACAACTAAGAAATGAGCTAGAAAGCACTATGAAAGTCCCTAAAACATGAGCAACATGAGATTGCTTCTTCATTTCTCCAAATATGGGCAGCATAAGGATGCTTTCAACTCTTTAAGATTTAGAGCATTATAAGAATGCAATTGAGAATTCAAGGCCATTTGAGGTTAAAATCCATCCCATTTATAGAAGAAATGAGGAGAGAGAGGGGGACAAGGGTCATTAATGAGGTGCAAAAACCATTAATGATATGTAAGAGGCATTAATTCCCAAGGCATTAATGAGGCATGGTGGAAGGAATTTGCATTAAATGCAAGCATTCAAGAGGCATGGGAAGGGTGTAAGAGGTAATCTTGAGAAGGAGGACTTGGAGAGAGTAAAGCTTAAGAAAGTTGACTCTCCCAAGTGGGTTGAGTTCCTAATCACTCCCTAATGGAATGTGACAAGCTTAAGGGTAGCTCAGGATTAGGATTAGGGGTTAAGGCATGTGATCAAGGAGATAGAGAAGATAGGAGAGAGAATGAGTTGAGGGGGGATTAGATAATTAGGGTTAATTAGCTAATTAAGAAGAATTAGCATGTGAGAAGGGGTTGGGATGAGTTTGAACTCATGGTTGGGTAGTTGAGATTGGTTAGGTTTGAGGGAATATTAATGAAATGAATTGTTGTAATAACATATTCACTCAATAATAAGTATTTTAATTAATCATTTAAGCTTTTGATTGCTTTGTAATAATTAATTAGGACTATAGCCAAATTGAATCAATTTAGGCTAGGGGATTGATTTTGCAAGTGATGAGGTATAATTAGTATCTCATTTAATTCCCTTTAAATTAATTACCTTAGCCATGTATGATTTGAATTGATTGAAATTCATTGAATTGATTTGATTGGCTAAAGTGATTAATAAAATTAGACAATAGATCACTTAGGAGATTAATCTGATTTCAAAATAATTATGCCAAGCAGTAACATGGTCGTTTGGACATAATTGGGGGTATGATCACACTTAGGGAAAATATGGTCTATGGTCAGAGAAGACCAAATCTAGGTGGTTACATTTGCCCCTCTTTGAATTGATGTGCAATTAGCGCATTAATTCAAAGAAAGTTTTTTATGTTGACTTCAGAAAGATTGAGAATTTTGCTCATGATCGAATGAAATGCATGATGAGATCAGTCTCGCACTTGATTAAACTAAACTTATAGAATTGACTTTGAACTTGATAAAACAAAGGTCAATAAGCAAATATCTAAAAGATACCAATTCTGAACTTGGTTGTCGTCCAAATATTAATAATATTGATTCTGAACTTGGTTGTCGTCCAAAAGTCAGTATGAAGCTGCTAGGAGCTTAATAAGAATCTAAGAAAAAGTAGACATAGGATATCTAGCTTGTGAGAAACAAAGCCTTCAATCCAATAGTTCTGATTTAGTCAAGGAACCGTCATGCCATTTAGTTTTTTTGATAACGAAGTCATTTTAATGTTGTTTCGAGCAAAAATTTAATGGATGATAGTGTGATCATGCCCCTCAAAAATGAAATCGAAGGAAAAAGAATAAAATCTGTTTGTTGAAATGATGTATCACTTGCATGGAGCAGTTAGGTTAAGAAAGAAGAAATTTAGAAGAAGTGAAGAAAAGGTGTGTTTTGGAGGAAACACATGAATACCAAGCTAATTACGTTTTGAATGTGAGTTCGATTTTGTTCTCGATAGATCAGATATTTCAGGAATCGTGGATATCAATAATATAGATGATGTAAACAACTTGGATTTTAGATGAAAAATAGAATTGATTGTAAGCTCAAACCCTTTAAAAAAATGCATCATGCAATCTCTAAATGCAGCTATATGCAGACTCTTAGGACTTGTCACTGATTTGTATATATTGTAGCATTTTATCATCATTGGGCGCTTTGTGGAACGGATGCCACCTGATAGTACAACCATCATTAATACCTACTGATATTATGAAAGTATGAATACTATGTTTTATTGGAATGTCAGAAATAGACTTAGGCGTCAAGGCATAGAAGCCAAAATAACAAAATATTCACCTTCCTTTTAGTATATCAAAATCTGTGTAAGGTAAGATATTGAACCCATAATGACCTTGAAAATTCATATCCTTGGGTACATTATGCTTCATATACTTTAGCGAGAATCTGACTCCAAAAAATAGACAAGAAAATTGTTTCAACCTCACCTTAGTTTACACATAACAAAGATCGAGATATATGCGGTTATCCCCTCATGGTGGCATATCTTACCATAAACATCCAAGTTAGGTGAAATTTATAAGATCATTTGGAATAATCACCACATGCAGAAAACCAAGAAAACATTATGCCCCCAGTCCTTGCAACTCTTTGTGCTTGCACATACGTCATGGAGTAACTTAGAAGACATAACAACTTATCAATTGTGAATCAATCAAAATAAAATTCATAACTGCTTAGATGCCCCTAGTTAAAACATCATCGGAACATAAAAGAGTGATAATCAAACCAAGATCAAACTGTGTTTAAGTAGTATTGAGAAATACTAATGATTAATTTTTCAAGCACAATAGAAATTCATCAATCAAAAAGTTGGAATTCAAGCAGTATGTGTTCCATGTCTGTGTATAATCATTGTTCCTCTATGCAATCCAATGTAGGTCTTAGGAACATCATTAGTGCAGTATTTGTGTCATCTTGTTTCATGAAAGTGATCGTTTGGTGAAAGTATCGAGAAGCATCGTATCATGAGACAAAC
This sequence comes from Thuja plicata, assembly GCA_018584345.1. Taxonomy (NCBI): domain Eukaryota; kingdom Viridiplantae; phylum Streptophyta; class Pinopsida; order Cupressales; family Cupressaceae; genus Thuja; species Thuja plicata. The sequence goes on from MU225350.1 coordinate 1,287,438, forward strand.
CAATATCCTATGATGACCTAGCAGACACAACCCATCAAGCTGGCCAAGATGCCCCCAACGCAAAATTACTTGGATCCCTATGACAGAAATGCAGACAAATCCCAAGCAAGGATAATATATTTGTTAGGAAAAAAAGTCAACCGTTTAGCACAGGTGTAATCGTGAAGGCTTAGTATTGGAAATGTATGGATAGATAGAGAGCAGAAGACAAGTGACGCCTGATTTCTAGTGTATAGAATATTCATAAAAGATTACCAATTCTCAAGCATGACCACATTTGTGTGCCCCCAATGTCTAGAAGTGGATTAGAAAAGTGGATGAAGTGGGTGAATGTCACCCTCAAGGAGAGTCTCCTCAAGATTACCCAAGCTAGGGAAAAATAATATAACAATGTAGGCTCATACAACGGTGCTAAATGCTAGATAGGATAATGACCTGATGTCATGAAAAGTATGTAGGATATCATGTAGTCCCAAAAGAGTGGATATGTCAAGAGAGTTCTTTAGAACTTGTTTTCCATTTTATTTTTTTGTTCTTCCTTTTGATCAAGATCAAGGGGTAAAATGATAGGATAGCACCATCAAGATAAGGGATGATGTAAGATTAGTGCGATGGTAGTGAATTGGGACTTGGGATAAGCAAGATCATGATTGTGAGCAATGTACAAGATCAAGTGAGTAAGATATACAATTTGTTCATAAATAGGCCCAACCTTGTCAAGATCACCAGATGGAAAATAGATGAAAGATATGAGGGATATGATGTCATGGAAGGAACTTGCCCCCAAGTGAAGAGTGTAAGTAGGAGGAATTACACGTAATGCCTGTTTGCCAGGTTTTCATCATGGTAATTATCCAAGGTGCCACAAGAAGTGGTTTTTACCATAGGATGAATCTTTTTCTCTTTACTTTTTCTACCAAGGCGCCTGTTAACTAGGTTTTTACCGTGACACTTTTTTATTTTTTTCAATCTCTTTTTTTTAAAAAAAAATTTAAGGAGGAACTTATGTATCTTTCTCTTGGGATAGTGCTCTTTTGAAAGATATGCTATGATAGGCCAAGAACACTGGAAGTATGCTCAAAGATGTTGATAGGGTGATGAAATGGAGGATAAGGAAGATGGAAGCCAATATTTTATGCAATGGACTGGATGAGAGAAAAAGAAGGAATGTAAGGACCCAATATGGAAGGATAGTAGGT
>MU225350.1:1340853-1409241 GCA_018584345.1 Thuja plicata
TGAGGGCCTTCATTTTACATTTTTACACATCCATGACTAGAGAGCTATGGATCGATATCTGAGGCCTCATTCTTGAGCAACCTTGAATGGAATGATTCATAGAAGTGTGACAACATTTATGCACACAACGTGTAGTTCTCTAGAAAGTCAACGACCAAAAGTATACTACCAACTGGAAATGTATTCTTGCATATGCGAAACTGCCCATCAAGCCATCGAGCATTTTGGGAGTGTTTCACATAATTGGGTACGATCTTACTCTTAAATTCATTCATAAATCCATGAACACTAACTTTTCGTAATTAGTTCATATTTTTTGGGCAACTTATGAAAAACCTCAATTTATCTACAATGATTGTTTAGAAAAGTAAATAAATATAAACAAAATAATAGACAACTCAGTAGTTTTTGGCTTCTGGATTTTGACCGTGTAGCACTTTTTTCCATCAACGTTTCAGATCACACTCCATGATCCATCATCAGGATGATAGCTAGAAAAGAGAGGATCATGGAGTGTGATCCAAAACGTTGATGGAAAAAAGTGCTACACGGTCAAAATCCAGAAGCCAAAAACTACTAATTATACTGGACTGTAAAAATTTCATGCATCTAATAGGCAACTTGTTTTATTTTGTCTTAATTTTTAAATTTTTTTTAATGATATTATATTTTTAGATGTATTTTACATAGATTTTAAAAAAATATAAACTGCTATATGGAACCAAAATAGATATGGAAAATAAGAAAACAAATTCTTTTTTCTCTTTTATATTTACATTAAAAATAATTTAGTATACAAACAATAAATCATAAGTTGATAACAACTATTTGACAAATTTTTTTTTTTTTTAAAACACACTTAGATCTTCTTTATGTACATAGAAAGTAATCGAATAAAGACATTATTACACTCTTTAGATAGTAAACTTTAATATCAAATTTAATAAATTTTGTTTATTTATTTTTTTATATTAAATAAATACAACCTATTATCAAGTCAAGAACAATTTTGTAAAATTAACAAGTCAAGAATTGTTTTGCATTTTTTTAAAATTAAATAAATGCAAACTACTAATAAGTCAAAACTATTAATAAGTCACACATTATTTTTTAGATTTATTTTTAGGTACAAAATACTTATGTACATAATTTGATTTATTTTATTTGTTAAAAAATTATATATCTAATAAAATAGTTATAAATCTTGGATTATCATCTAATAACATTGGGGACTTCAATGTATACAAATTTACTTATTTTTCTTAATTTTGGTTAAATTTACATATGTAGTAAAATAGTTACACTCTTATATAACTTTGATGGTTCCAAATTAGATACTAGGACCCATATTCGTAACTAACTTCATACATCATAATCTCCTAGATAATACATTTATAGTAGTTATATAAATGTTTAAAAAGTCCATTTCACTATTTTTTAATAAATTACTATAATAATTTTTTATTTTTTAAATTACAATTTTTTTTAATGATAACAGATTTCCACAAACAATAACAATATAATAATACATTTTGAAATCAGATTGAAAAAAAGCTTTTTTACATCCTATCATATTCTATAATCCATCATCATCAAATCAACATTTTAAATTAAATAAAATATCCCAGATTCAAATCCTCTTTGCGAGACAGGCTGGCCGCTCAAACTAAAATAAAATTAGCTTTGTTTAAAAAAAACTTGAAGTAAATAAAAGTTGTCCCACCTGACACTAACACGACTGCCACGCAAAATTACTTTCAGGGCAATACAAAAATACTTCGGAAATTTTTTCCTCTGTAACAAAACAAAATAAAATATTGTTACCCCGAACATAGATTCTTCTTACAAGCAAAAGTCAAACGATCGAAACCCCTTACCGACAGAAAACTAATTTCTTACAATTGAGACGCGCAAACAGTTTTTATTCATGGCATATAAAAAGCTGCTGTCATTCGGAGTCTCCACTTTCTCCGTTAAATTGCAGTCCAGAATGGCAAATGCTGTGCACCTACTCCTCTTCGCGCTATTGACGCTTCATTGCTGCAATTGCAAGACTCTTAAAAGAGACGGTACTAATATAAACCCTAACTTCACTTCTTCAATCTGCGATCAATGTCACAGGCAAGGCTGGCATTTAAAAAAAATAGTTAAATTTATTTTATTTGAGTTAGTTAAGTAGGAAAACACTAGCTAGACCCTTCAATTTGAGTTTGGTTTGTTCTTGGTCTGAATGAGAGGCGCTTTACGTTTAACGAAGTCCTTTAAATAACTTTTTGGTTAGGAAGGAAGTCCGCAACATTTGGATTTGGTGTCTCTATCTAAATTTTCATAGATGGAACATCTCGTATTGGTTTAATCTGGATTCAACTGTTTATTTGCTTCTGCATTTTGAGTTGTAGTGAAGGCACTGAATGAGATCAAGGCGTCCCTTGGATGGAAAGTTGTTTACGCGTGGGTTGGGGACGATCCATGTGGGGATGGAGACTTGGCGCCTTGGAGTGGGGTGACTTGCTCTCACGCCAACCAGGGGGATTACCGCGTTGTCACAGAATTGTGAGTGGGTTTAACCATTTATTTTATAGTCTTTTGTTTTTGTTACGATGGCATTCTGTTCGTGGAAATCGCAAGCGTAATGGTTGGCAATTTTGTGGATCTTGTATATGTATAGCTTAATTGTGCTCTGAATCGTTGTTGAATGTCTTTAGAAACTTTCAATCGTCAATTGATAATGTTTTACACTCAAATCTTCGTGACCTCAAACTGCGTTGCGTTCAGATTGCTTGCGTTTTTTGAATCCGACCTTGCCCACATGTCTTTTGAAAGAGAAACATCCACCAGTGGTGAATAAACAGATACCAGGACACGTGACTTCTAGAATGTGGATTGGGATGTCGATTTGCAACAGAGCAACATGATTTCTCGGAATCCAAGTGGTTTTACAAATTGAATTTAATACTGCGCTTGGTCACAAAGTAAGAACCCAAGAGTACACATTTTGAAAAAACACACGGGGTCAAGACACCAAAACTTAGATCTGATTCATAAGCGACATAAGCATGAAAGCAGTGCTGCTTCACAGTCTACAGAAAGCAGAAATGTAAACAATGGAAGAGATACTTCTACGACTTATAATATACTACAATAAACTACTTAGCCTCTATTAGGTAACGTTAGACTGGGTATCCCCCATAGTCCTAACAAAGCTGACAACTAAGAAATAGTAAGTCTATCTTCTACCACTGACTACTCAAAGTTAATGTGCATCAAAGGTTGGATACTTCGTATCTCTAAATTATATATGGCGAAAAAGGAATGATTATGGACATAATGCTCCTAAGTTCCACCCCAAAGTTAGAATCTCTTAGAAGGGGGTCAAATAACATAGCATTGATAAACATTGGCTGCTTAGGAGAAATCCTTTGATGTCTGTAAATGTATTCCTGATGCAATGGCACTTAAGTGTGAGGATATGCTAAATGAGGATCGCTTACTCCCTCTAGCAAGTGCAGCAACAACTTTTCAGTTCATCTGAATCTTCTATGGCCTATTGTATTATGGTCACTAGGCACTGTGCAAATAAGAAGAGGAGCAAACTTTAGTTTGATTTGTAAGGAGAACAACACGAGAGAGCAGTGATAGCCCTTTTCTGTGAACATATATTTAAACACCTCGTGGGAGAATTTGGTTGAGGATTTGTGAATCTCAGTCACCTCATCCTTCCTGCCACACTCCAAAGTAGGAAATAGGCACTGCTCAGGTGTGGGCTTGAAACAATTGTTGCTATAAGTTATTGGTACGCTCAGAAACTTCCTGGATCTCACTCCAGTTTGTCCCTGTTCTGTGTTTGCGGTACAGTCTACTGTGGGCGCAAGGAGGCCATGGACTTTGGGCCTCCAATTCAGCCAGAATGTCCATGAGTCCAAATCCTGAGTGAACCCTCTGCAAACCACAGCTTTTTTTTATTTTTTATTTTTTGCTTTTTTTTTGCAGTTTATTTATTTTTTTAATCATCACGTTTCATGTAAAGAATAAATAGAGCATGTTAACGGTGGGGAACTTGTAAAAGTGATGCTGTTGCAGTCAGGAAACTGAGGAAAATGTGGTAGGAAGGCCATCCTTCTATGAGGTTTCCTGTTCTTTTACTTCTCTATCCAATGATGGCCTTTGAGTATGTGCATAAAAATGATGTTGTTTTGGTTGTGGTGTTACTATTATTGATGCTGCTGCTGTTTTAATTTTGCATATTGCTTTTTCATTTTTTTCTTTATTGTTAGTTTTTGGGATTTGTATGGCTGTTAGAGGATTTTATGGCTTGTCTTTTTATGGAAAGTCTTGGAGTGTTTCCGGCAGCATTTCTCTGGAAAAAGTAATAATTACTGGCTTTGCATATAAAAAACAACACAATGTTTACATTTTAGTGCCTTTAAGCGTCCAGTGCATAAATATCGTGGGTTCTATTTTATCTGCTTTTTTGGTTTTCTAGATTTTATCCTAGATGCTCTCCCCTGAGAGAGACATGGAATGGAGCTCTTGGTTGGGTCTTTGAGGTTACAACTTATACTATTGTTGTAATTTTTAATAGTTGCTTTGTTTATTATCAAGTCAGGATTTTAGGCGTTGTTTCTACAGATAGACACAAAATGTACTCAAACACACATTTGCTTTGCTGTACTGGTGAACCCAAGTCCACACTCAAATCGAGCTGGTAAATTAGCTATAAGCGTAAATGATTAGTAAAGCAAGCACAACTATATTGGCTTTTTCTATATAATTTTTCAGGTAGGGAAGTATCTTGCACAAGGCTATCTGTTCAGAAAACATAAATACTTGTTGCCGCCCATGCTATGGGAACCCATGTATAATGTGTTTATACTGGAGTACTTGAGCAACCAAATTACTTGTCTTTTTTCAGTGCTCCCAACATAACATAAATCACGCATTTCAAAACTTTGACAAGGCAAACTGAAAACACTGGTTTATAGCTATATAATATGCTGAGGCTTATGCTATATGCCTAATAGGGCCTGGATTTTTGCCTTCACTTGGATGTTTCTTCAAAATGTATGACATTTACCTTAATTATTTGTGGGAACGTGTCACCAAAGGTGGTGGTATTACAGAAAATCCGTGGGTTATTTGGGCCCTTAAATGTATTTGTATTTCAAAATTTCAAATAATCAAAGAATTAGTGTCTTGGTAGAAAAGAAGGTTATATTTTCTAAAAAAATCTTATGGCACATGGTCTCTTATTGGTGCAAATATAAATTAGAATACCTGCTTCATTTCTTATATATTAAAAACTCAAAATTTGAAGGTAGTTACTCAACAGGGTTTCCGCTACATATTTTAAATTTTGTCAGATATTTAATATTTGGCTTATTTTATGCTGTGAAGCTGATCTGTTATTTTTTGGCAAAAAGAATGAAGCAGCGGCATCTGTGCTTTCATTCATTACAAATTGTTCTAATTTTTTGTCATTTATGATGTGCAGGGAGCTTTATGGAGTGTCCATTGTTGGTCCATTTCCAGTGGCAGTAACGAGTCTTTTGGATCTGAGGAGACTGTAATTTTTCTTTTTCCTTTTTCTTTTTCCAATAAGTATACATTTTATAAAGAATATATTAGAAATGTGCTTCATGAAATCTGAAAAAATTGATGTTAATTTTAGTCCCAATCTGATTTTTGATCAAATTCACAATGCAATTGAATTCCACACTAGTTCATATTTGCTTATACTTACCAAATGTTTATTGCATTTTTCTTGACATCCATTTTCTTGCCTTATTTTAATATCTTGTATTTGGGATTTTACAGTTTATTAATATTAATCTCAGTTACCGGGTTCATAAAGAACACCTGAATACCCATCTAGGTTTGATACTGGTGTGGCTATGGTACTGGTCCGCCTGTGGGTATAGCTCTGGTTCATCAGGAGCACGACCTTCATCTATTAATTTTGAGAGCACATAAAAATATATGTATGTAATTTAAACAAATAACTTACATATTAATAGGATTTTCAAATCTTATTTTCGAGGAAACAAATCCTCTTAATATATAAGTTGGTAGTTAGCAAACATATTTACGGACAACTACCATATTATAATAGTTCACATAATACTAACAAACCTATGACAAATTATGTGAACGTTTAACAAATATACCACACCCTCCCTTAATTGAAAACCTAACAGGTTTTGTCATTACAACAATTTAAACACACATAATCATGAACACGCATAAGCACTTTTCTGATGAATGTGGACTTAGCTTTCTCATAGTACAAACAAAAAATAAGTGTCATACCCCTCCCTTAATGACAAAACCTGAAAGAATGCTTAACTTGTCCATAAATTTTACAAATTTGAATCGATCGAGCGGCTTTGTCATTAGTTCAGCAACTTGTTCATCAGTGAGACAATATTGAAGACAGACTGCATTGTGGGTTATAATTTGCCGGATATAATGATGATGAATTTTAATATGTTTGATGCAGGCCTGATAAACTGGATTCTTAACCATATTGAGAACACTTTGATTGTCACAAAGAATAGGTGTTGGCTGGTGTTGATCTATGTGAAGATCATAAATAACTTGACATAACCAAAGAACTTTACAGCTTGAACTACGTGATGCTTTATATTCCGCTTCTGTAGATGATAGGGCAATAGTGTGTTGTAATTTGCTTTGCCAAGAAAGAGCAGAAGAACCAAGTGAGAACACATAGCCGGTAGTCGATTGACGATCATCAATGGAACCTTACCAATATGCATTTTCTGTAACTGCTCAAGTGAAATTCATCAATGTGTTGATACAATATACCAAAGTCGGGGGTGCCTTTGATGTACTTCGAAACTTGTTTTGCTGCAAGCCAGTGTTCTGTCTTTAGATTGGACATGAATCGAGACAGATAGCTTATTACAAAACACAAGTCTAGCTTGGTAGTAGTAAAATAGACCAAACTATCTACTGATTGTCTATAATTGTATCATCAACCAAAGAGGAATCTAATGGGTTGATAATTTCAACCTAACTTCCATGGGTGTAGCAAGAGGGTTACAATCAAGCATCCAAAACTTCTCCAAAAGTGTTGTAATGTATTTGGCTTGGGAAATGAAAACGATACAACTTTTGTGCCAAAACTCTACACCTAGGGGATAATGAAGGAGCCCAAGATCTGTCATTCCAAATAAAGAACAATGATCATTCTTGGCTTTTTGAATGAGCTGGGGGCACTACCTATGATGACTAGGTCATCCACATATACAATGAGAATAACAATGTCCTCACCAGAGAGTTGTACATATAGATTATGATGTGAAAGACTTCTACTAAACTCGAAATTCATAAGAGAGTGTCAATCTTAAAATACCAAGCTCTTAGAGCTTGCTTTATTCCATACAAGGAAGGACTTGATTGATCTACAAACAAGATGTTCCTTCCCTGCTACTTGAAACCCGTGTGGTTGGACCGTGTAGACTTATTCATTAAGTTACTATTCAAGAATGCACTTTTGACATCCATTTGGTACAATGGCCACACAAACTGAGTTGCAAGAGAAGAAACAAGACAAAGACATGCCATTTTGGCTATAGGTGCAAATGTCTCCTCATAGTCTACGCCTTCTTGCCGTGCATATCCTTTGGCAACAAGGCAAGCTTTGAACTTGTCAATGGACCCATCTGATTTGTATTTCACTTTGTACACCCATTCACAACCAATGGACTTATTGCCATGAGGTAGTTAATGTAGCTTCCATGTGTTGTTCTTTGTCATTACATTAAATTCTGCTTTCATAGCAACTTCCCATTCTGTTTTACGAGAGGCTTCTTCAAGCCGGGTCGGTTTTAGGCTCCTGTGAGACCAAGGCAAAATCGGCTTGCTTTGCAACTTTGGCATTGCTTTTTGCAATTCGTCTCATTCGAGCATTTTTCCTGTTCATCTTCGTTCACATCCTTAATGGTCTTATCAAACCATTTTGGATGAGGTCTGGGTATTTGTTGCTGATTTGCAAATGGTTGACTTGGAGAAGAACTCACTGTATCCCAAATGGGATTTTGCATACACCAATGTGGTCTATCCTCATCATCTTCAAACTCTGAATATCGGCTACTTGATGAATCTTCTTTTGTATTGACAAACTCTTTCTTGACAGGAAAATCATCGTTTGGAACCTCAATTGGTTTACCATCATCTGCAAAGTAGGGTGTCTTTTCATGAACAATTACATCTCTACTAACAACTAATTTGTTAGTAATTACATCAATTAAGTGATATGCTCTGGATTTTTCACTATAGCCAACAAACATGAATTTTTGATTTTTTGCATCTAGTTTATCTACATTGTTTTGTTTAACTAGTGCAAAAGCAACACACCCAAAAATACTTCTTTAAGATTAGTATTTTGCAAAGACTTACTAAGACTTCGGTTGAGAATGTGTACAATAGTCTATATCACTTCAGCCTAGTAACCGGTATGGTACATTCTCGCTTTGTATCATACATTGAGCCATTTTAACTATCATCCTACTTCTGCATTTGACCACCTCATTGTTTTGGAGTGTATGGTGTAGTATATTGTTGATGGATACCCTCTTGCTTGCAAAAGTTGGTGAATACTATTTGAGGGGGGAACTCTCCACAATTATCTATCCTCAAAGTTTTGATATTCTTTCCTGTTTTTTTTTCAACCAAAGATTTAAACATCTTGAAAAAAGCTAAAAGATTTTGATTTTTCTTTCATGAAATACACCCACATTTTCCTTGAATAGTCATCTACAATTAGCAAGAAATATGGATGTAGTTCTAGTAGAACCACATATATCAGTGTGAACAAGATCTAATAGACCTTGTGCTTTCTGAGGCTTTTGGAAAAGGCAATTGACTTTGCTTTACCAGCTAACAACCTTCACATTCATGTTGTTGATTTCGTATTGTAGGAAGACCATCGACCATATCAGGCTTTGTTAACTTAGCTAGATAGTGATTATTTAGATGACCATATCTCTTGTGCCAAAGTATATTGCTATCATCTTGTGCAGCGAAGGCATATGAGTTTAATGTACCCGGGTCTACAAGTTTGTACAAATCGTTGTCACCAATTCCAAGGGCTATCAACTTGTTTTTGATGTTAGTGACTTCACACTTGTTATTCTTAAAACTTACTGAGAAATGTGGATTCTTGGTAAGTTTACTGATAGATAACAGGTTCTTATCCATATATGGTACATATCTCACATTTTTTTTAGTGTATGTAGCATTGTTAATAATTATCTAATGTTATACATACATCAATTGCCCTTGAACATTTTATATAGCATTATCATCTAGAGAAATAATTTCTTTTTTATTTGAACAAACTTCAAAAGAAGCATACAATCTTTTTGACATGTGTAGTGTCTTGACGCTTTTGAGTCAAAGTACCACTCCATGGACTTATGCAAACCTTCTTTTGATGAGATGAATGCAAAATCCTCCTCGTGTTCATTAGGCTCTGCTATGGTAGCATTAGCCTGTTTCCTAGGTTGAATATTTTGGGGGTTATGCCAACAAATATCACCATGATGTCCACGTTTTTACAAATGTAACAAAACACAATTGGTTTAGATGGTTTACCTATTTACATTCAAGGGTTTACAAGTCAATCTTTTTTGTGAAAACACTTAGTACCACCTGGCTTCCTCCATTAGTCCTTTTGCTGCTTTCCCCTGATTTTTTTGCAAAAGCACTTTCTGTGTTTCAGCAACCAGATACAAGGATTCCACAAATCCTTGATATGAGTGTGGTAAACCACGTAGTACTATGCTGACCATGTCTTCATAGTCTATCTTCTTTTTGATAGCGGCTAACCAGTCACACAAATCCTTGAGTTGCACGAGGTAGTTTGCAATTGAGCCTCACTCCTGCAATTGAGAAGAATACAACTGATTCTTCAAGAATACGGATTTGCTTGCCTTTGTGGTCTGGTGCTTGTTGCATAACTTTGACCACAAGTCCGCAGCAGATTCTTCATTGTAAACTTTAGGAATCCATTGTTAAGCCCCCGCTATGATACCAAACACTCACACCATACTTAAGTAAATAAATGAACACCCATGCATAGAAAATTGTTTTATTTCTAAGACTTCACAATTTTCTGTGATTGAGATCCGACCAAGACAAACAACAAAGAGAAGGTAATGGTTTTATCCCATCAAATGTTATTAGCAGTCTGACCAAAAATAGATGCATAGGCTGGTGTATATAAGGCACATATACATATGTTATTAATTATGGTTGGGAAGCAATTTCATTAAGGCATGATCTCATATTTTAAAAAACAACGATTTATTAGTTAATGGGCAAAGGATAGTTGTGAAGGGACACCACTCTTAAGAAGGTCATGATTGTAGGAAGGGACATGTTGATGCGAGTTTTATGACCACTTCAACATGTAGGATCAAATACTTAGTATTCTAAATGAAACACCAAATCTCCAACTCTCTCTTGAAAAAGGAAGCTCATATGCTAAACAATGTATATGCATTGTGTGATCAAATGAGACAATCCCAAGATCCCTTTTATTTGTGGGCTTTCACTCGGTTGTAATGACGTGATATTCTGGGGGAGCATCTTGTGGTGTAACGGTTAAGTGGATGGTGCAACCATGGTTCAAATCCCCGTTTGGCCCAAATAAACAGTGTTAATACTGGTTTGGGCCCACCTTCACTGGGTTGGTGTACTCGCGGGCTATATGCCCCTGGTGGGTTATCGCGCTCGCAGGTTAAATTTACCAACCAAAAAAAAATCATGTGATATGCTGGTATCACAAAGGGACTTACGTTGTTCATTCAATGGACTTCATTCAACTTTACAAATGTGAAAGATTTAGCAATACGAGCTCTTCAACTACTTTTAACCAAACAAATTGTAAATGGATAAAGGGTTTAGGAAATATAATCTAGCTTTAACAATGCAAGACAATGTTGATGATGGGGTGAGCTTTAACCAGTCCTTGCTTCACCAAATGAACTACGCAAAGGAGGGTGCTATCTTCTAAGGATGCACGAATGGTTTTCACATTATCAATACTCATTCAAATATCCAATAAAGTCCCAATTCAAATGAACATTTCCAATTGAAGTTAGACGCTTGCAATTAGGCCTAGACTAACCTTGCATTGTTACTTACAATCAGCAAATACCAAAAGGTATGGACACTAGCTCCACCATTAATCATCATTCAACAATATCTTCCATTCAACTACTTCTACTTCTACCCAACATGAAATGAAATCCTACTCTAAGTGAAGAAATGTAGAAACCATGCAATACTCAAAAATAATACAAGTAATCCACCATGAAGATCAACAATGAATGTGCAATTACTTTGGTAGCATTATAGCAACAATTTCAACAAGTCTCTCCTCTTACAAATGGTTTGAGTTAGCTTTTTATAGAGGCTCCAAGTACAATGAAGGGCCCAGATTGATTTGGAATCAATGACCAAGATTGTGCCAACATAGCCCTAATATAAGTAACTGCTACAAGCATTAAGTGTTGGACCAATTACATGAAGGCACCATCTTGTGGGCCAATGAGAAAATTACATTGCTTTTGAGAACTAATGAGAAAATAGATTTGGTAGAAGCATTGAGTGGATTCCATGTGTACACTTGGCATGATTTGATTGGATGTTCTTGGATTTGTGCAGTTGAAATATTCTGATTGTTCGAAGATGAGCAAGCACCACCTCAACATGCTTATCTTGTACACTTCATCAATATCTCTTGATATTCAACATTATTTAACCTTAGATCGATAGTGATGGCTCATATTCCCAAATTGCTTCATCTTCATGAAGCCTTTTGTCCTTTGAAGCTCTTCACCATGAAACCTTCATTGACTTGACTTTAAACTTGCACTTGTACTTGAAATCTTGATGTCTTCATGATGTCCTGACCTTTGTCTTGCACTTGTAGAAATGATGTAGGTGTTTCATTTAGTTGGATCGATCCAATGGAACTTGGATTTCCGAAGGAAATTCAAGTGTGTAAATGATTCTCTTTTATCTTTTGACTTGTAGCCTTGATCATTTTCTTGCACAACTTGTTCCTTGAATTCCACTTTGAATTTGCATCTCCACTTTGATCCTCGACCTCGAACCATCCACATCTGCACACTGCAAGGCAACAACACTTGTCAAAAATACATATATCATTTTAATTCATTCTCATCTAGATGTTAGTACTAAGAAACCGAGATCCTCATTAAATCATCTTTAAACAATTTTCTTTGAATGCAATGAAAGATCTTGCTCTCAAAATCTGATTATATACCACATAAAATGTGAACTTCAGCCTACAACCCCTGATCAGAGCCTTAACAACACATCTACAGCCCACCAAAATCCTATACTTTGCTTAATTAGTTTAACAATCTTGGATCTCCAAGTTCTCAAGAAAAATAAATGATTATCCTTGATAAAAATTCGCTCCTCTTCCTTAATTGATCTGCTCCTTATTTTCAAATTGAAATGATGTTGAAATGAATTGAATTTATCTCCTTGTATAGGCTCCATGTGAAGAGACATGTCTCTATCCCTCAAGCCGACTTGGCAATGAAAATACATTAATTGTAATTATCCCATACGATTTCATCATTTGTATATATACAATTTCCTTATTTATTCCATGTCGGCCAAGGATTATCATATGCATGCCCAACTTGGATTTAGCATAGACTTTGGGCACTTGTTTTGCTTTGACTGAGATTTTGCATGAGTTGGGTGGGATACCATGGTGGCAGATCACAGATCAGAAATCTCACATGGATTGGGCCAAGTACATGATGGGAAGTCACAAATTCCATAAGGATTGGGCAAGCATAATGACTTAGGAGCGGAAATCTGATGTCCATTGGGCAAATTCTAAGATGCTTTTCAGAAATCCCTTGAGGATATGGCAAAGTCTCTTGAATGTAACTCGGAAATGACGTGATGATGGGGTAAAGTCTATGGATGCAAATTGGAAATGGCATAAGGATGGGGCAAAGTGCCTTCATGACTTTCGGGAATTTACCTTAGGTTGGGCAAACTACAAGACCATTTTTGGAATTCTTGCTTGAGTTGGGCGAGATCACATGGATTTGCTAAAATGCATGAAGAGTTGGGATAAATACATAGGCATTTTCGTAATTCTGCCATTCATTGGGCTAAAACATTACATTTTATTGGTCACCGATCCATTCAAATTGGAATTCACCCCTTCATTGGGCGAAAGATAAGGCATTTTCTCCTTGTTTAGATCCGAATTCATGAGATATTTGGGTGTTTTCATTGCATCAAAGGGGCAGAAATTCAATGTGAGTTGGGCAACATGCCTTGGAATTTTTGGAAATTTCCCCGTAGTTGGGCGAGATTCATTGCCTTATTCAATACTTGCTTTGCCCATTGGGCTTGATCTTGATCTTTATCACTTGGAATTGGGCTTGCTGTGAGCGAATTTGATATTTTCCATGAGATTTGACTAAGCTTGGGGCTCAATGTCTTGACTAAGTTCAGTAAACCCATGGGCTTGACTTAAACGTTTTGAACACATGACTAAGTTAAGACTCGAACCTGATCTTTACTCCAACCTTGCAAACTTCATGTTCTTCCCTTGATCATGCCTACTCCAACCTCAATCTTTCCTTTATTGTTCACACCAACTTGATCAAAAAAATTCATTGCTCTTGATAATGCTTGGATCAATATCGAGTTTGATTTGGAATTTGTCAAGCCCTCTCGGGCTTGACCCCATTTACCTCTTTGCCTATGTTTCATGAATTTCCCATTCACTATTTGATCGTGATCAATCTCAACTTCGTTCCTTCTTCTCCAAGACTTGAACACCACAAATTGTCTAAAGCTTCGACTTGATGATTGAACTTGAACACTCCTTACTACCTTAAGACCTAGGCTTACCCGAGATTTGTTTTCTGAAATATTGCCAATCTACTCCTAAACTAGCATCTACTGACAACAAAAGCGAAAAGAGGGGGTCCCCATTTGCAATGGTGCAATGGTGTGAAAACCTCACAACATGACATAATCCTCCATTATCAATTGAAGGCTATATAAGGAATAACTCCATTTGAAGGAAGGGCATCAAGGAATTTGTTTAGATGAGTTTTGGATATAAGCAATCTGCATTTCAAGATACAGCAATCTTCTGTTCTAGCACGTATTATGGTATGCATTGTGATGATGTTGTTTAACATATAATCTCTTATGTATTTTGGTATAGTTACTAATGTGAAATACTCATTAATCTAGATGCTTAATGTATTTATTAAAGTTACTTATTTTCTAGTAAACAATCATGGAGAGGTTAGTAAGGAAATACAAGTAGGGAGGACAAAGACGGTTCCCCTTCTAAGTAGGCCACCCCATGTTGAATGAATGAGGTTCTTGCCACTTGTGGGCCAATGGGTGTTGTAGTACGCCCTTGGGCTTATTATTTGAGGCGAATGTTTTGGGCACCCTATTATGCTTTCCTCTCTAATCTCTATGATGGTTGATTGTGAGAAGTGAACTAAAGAACGAAAGCAACAATATATGGGTTAACAAAGACACACGAGTAGGGAGGGTAGAGATAGAATCCCCTATTAAGTAGGCCACACCATGTTGGATGGATGAGGTTCCTGTCACTTGTGGGCCAAGGGGTGTTGTATCATGCCCAACACCCCTTGGGCTTAGTTGCGACGAATGTTTCGGGCACCCTATCGGCTCTCCTTTTCAACCCCTACTAAGGTTGATTATTGGAAATAAAACTATAAATTAGATCCACGTATGAGATGTTATTTAATATAATTGTTTATTTACTTTAAAGATTCAATAGCTATCATATGTTTAATAATAGAATGCTATTTATAAACAAATTTTGTTGTGGATTTGATACTTTGGGGGAAAAATCAGGTATACCTGATTCAGGGACATTACATCAATTCATTTGCAACAGACAACTTTAGTATCAACAAGGCTTCGTTATGACGCTTGTCATAATCATCAGCTTTGGTATTGGGTCTCTCCTCTTTTTTTAGCAAAATGTTGTCAAGATTCCTATACTCACAAGATGTGAGGATTTTAGATTCCTATACTCACAAAATGTGAGGATTTTATGACTCTAGAGTCCAAACACTATAGTTGGTGCCAGTCAATTTTTGTGTTTGAGTGGTAGAAAATTTTGAATGTTTGCTGCCATTGTTAGTTTCACAATTCCAACGGTTGCAATTAAATTTTAATGGACAAACATTAAACTTATGAAACTTGCCTTATGGTTTGTCCCAAAGTTTGAAAACTTGGACTCAGCGCAGACTCGGCAATCCAAAATAGGACTCGGACTTGGAACTCAGCAAAAAACTCAGCTAGGACTCCGCAAAGAAAACTGTAGTTTTACAAAAAACCAAAAAGAATTTTATCTTTGATCTCATACAATAATGTTAGAGGCAAGATGGGTTTCAACAACCTATTCAAAAATAAAAATAAAATAATTGAAATTTGAAAATAATAGAATACACAATTGAATTATGAAAATGTAAAATTTTACACTACTTCACTTACCTTCAATAGCTCGAAGTTTGAAAATGTACCAAAAACTTGGGGCTAAGCCTAGGGTTCTCTTGGAGGTCCGAGCTGTGGGGGGTGGTGTAGGGGGATTGGGGTGGGAGGGAATTATTGATGACAGATCCAACAGCAAAATGACCGACTTCGATTTTTTCCCACAATCTTGCTATTCCTAAGAGGATCATGTATGAGAGAGACTTTTTCAAATTAATGCTAGTAAAGATCTCACTAAATCTTGGGAGAACCTTATTTGACGTGAGTTGTAAAATCACAATGTGGTACTCAGTGGTATTTCCTAGGCTTGTTATGGTTGGTTGTCCCCACAATTTGCTGGGAAAGAGTTGCAGTCTGATTGAGACAGGAATTGTGAAATGTACTTCTTCAGTTGGGTTGAGAAGAGTTCAATGGCTTATTGATAGACTTGATTTATTCATAAACCAGAGTCATTCTTGAAATATTATGGAAATTGAGCAAATACAGAAAATCAAGCTATTCATTGATAAAAGAACTGAAAGCATTTTTTTTAATTTAGTAAATATTTGCTTTATGTTGTGTTTGAGTCATTTCATAAGGTCTTAAAGACCATTTTTAAGGTGTCTTGAGTCATTATTAATTTTATAGGTGGTGGTTTGTCAAATTTTGTAAATTCTTGCAAAAGTTGTCATGTTGTCGAAGTGCAAAAATGCAAGAATGGAAGTTGAAGAGTCAAGGGGTATTAGGAGTTGGTTGGTGGTTTGTAACTGATCAAAACAAGATGTAAAAGGTTTAAAAAGACTTTGTATGGTCGACCACAAGGGTGGTGGCCGTTTGGATTCAAATTGGAATCAATAAACTAATCATTTTCTTACAAAATGTGACTGTAATTTGTGTTGTACGGCCATATATGAAGTGATACGGAGCTGCAACTCACATGGTTGGAAAGATAATTTAATTTCAGATACTTTTTGTTCTTACCAGTCCAAAAGATAAGTTCATTTGATTTGTCTAACAAGGTAATCTTCCTAGCAGCCCTGTTCAGAAATTAAGGTTCCAGTTTTGAAGGAAAATTCATATCTTTAGTTTCCACCGTTGAAAACCCTTTAAAATTTGTGAGAAAATCTGTTTTTAGGTGTTTGATGATTTCCCAAGGTTCCAGGAATTATGAAGAAGGTTTGCATATGGTATGAGGAAGCGCTAGGCTGAAACAGTGTGTTTTTGTGCAAGAAGAGGTGGTTAGAGGTTAGTGTTTGAAGAAATACCCTTGGGAGAGTGTGGCTAATGATTTAATGAGCATTTACAGGTCCTAAATGAAGTGTTTGAAGCTTTGGTTAAGGGGTTTAAGCCTTTGAAGCCATGAAGTCTATTTGGGTGTTTGTAGCCTTGTGTGAACAAGAAGGTTAAATTGGGACAGTTAAGGGAAAGTCTGAAGTTACAGGAGTCATTGTTCGGTTATTCATGTCATTTACACATATTCTAAAGTGTTCCATGAGTTTGTTGAAGGGTTTGGAGAGTTAGAACCATTTGGTGATATGAACCCTTGAGTAGACCTTGTCAAGTTAAGGCGAGAGTTGAAGTGAACCCCAACCTCTGCATCAACAAGCCACATTTTGAATGTGGGATAAATAAAAAATATCATACAAAAAGGAAATAAAACATTAAAGTATGTCCTGAAGTCGGAATGATTTTATTAAATTCGACAACTAGTAACTAACTGACCGTTAGTAAATAATAATTACTCTAAAGATGGAATCATTTGCTGCTGTTAGGGAGAAGATTACCATGAAATATCCTCGACACCACAATGTTACTGATATTTTATGTCCATTTCCAGTTGTTTTAGATTCCTTCCTGGAGCATCTTTTGATATTGATAGGATCCTGTGAACATATGGCTCAGATATTTTCATTTTAGACACCATAGTATATGGTCCACCTTTTCCTGATGACAATGAATTTTTGTAGACTCTTTCTTTTGGCAGATACCTTTTGCATTTTGTTTACAAACTTAGGCTGGATTATTATCTTTCTGATATGCTGCTGCTATAATCTTGGCAAATAATCTCTGGAGGTCTGCGAATTGTCTAGATTGAAAGTTCAGAAGATTGGAGGAGGCAATGGCCTCTTTTTAGGTCAGAGGATCTTTTGGCTAATTATATCTGAGCTGGTTTTGTAGGAGAAGTTGGAGAAGTTTTTTGTAGGAGTTTGATAAACAATGTCCTGATCAGTCAAGTTGTAGCCAAATCTGTGCTAAGGAAAATAAAATCTACCATTTCAAAACAAATAAATAACTAATAGTAATTGCATGTCAGATAGTTTCATCTTTTTATAAGCACAGGTATAAGAAAGTAAGATAGTAGACCAGAGCAGCCTATTAACAAAGATTCTGCTTTATGAATAGGAATGGTCAAATAGAGAAAAGCTCAAATGAAATGTAATTATATCAGATCAAGATAAAACAAGATAGGAAAGATATAGATATTATTACAAAAATGAAGACATCAATTAAAGATACTGTGTGCAAAGAGCAATAGAGAGACATAAAAGTTTCTTTTCAAGACCTTAGGAAAAATGCATTGAAATGCCTTATTTGTTGTTTTGTTTTGTCTACAGAGCATTTTTTTTTTGGATGGTGCCCGGTGACAAGTAAATCTGTGTAGTCTGTGCCAGTCACGGATATCGATTTTCATGTTCTGTTTATCAACAATTCCTTTTTTTCGTATTTCTCTTTTATTTGTGATGCTCCATGTTATCATACTTTTACCTTGTCATTTTTAACCTGTTTATTTGATTAGATTTTAATGGAAATTTCGTATAGGATTTGGCATTGTACTAATGTGTTCATCCTTGTACATTTGTTTTGACAGGGATCTTCATGGTAATAAGCTCACTGGCTCAATACCTCCTCAAATTGGACGACTCAGACACCTTATGACATTGTGAGTGTCTTTAATCTGGATCTGTGGAAACCTGCAAATAAATTTTGAAATTGTTTGGGTCATTTGTGTTTTTTTGTTTCCAAGATGACAGTTTCTGCTTATATCTAATTAGTAGGTCATTTTGTTTCTTATTTGACATAAGCTGGAATCCTACATTACCTCCAAAATTTCTTGTTACATCTTGGATTGAAGGTGATGAACTTACAATTTTTTCTCATTGGTCTGTTGTATGTTCTATTGATTGGGGGATCAAAATATTTTGATAGAGCACTGTACTAAGAGGTTAGATATAAAATCTTTTAATTTTTTTAGATATCTGTAGTAGTTACTCTTTCAGTATTTTAGCCGACCGCTACTAGAACATAGTCTCAGACTCTTACAACAAGTCTTAAGTATATTTGAGTAATGAGGGTGCTAAAGCTAGACCATTCGATTGCCAATGCCCAAAATGATTTCTACTGCAATGTAACTGTTTATTTTGTTGACAAGTTTGACAAGCCTTTTCAATTATTCTGACATCATATGATGCTTTTGCACGTTTGGAATAAAAAGCTTACATGTATTGAGGATAGATTTGGTTGCCATGGAACTAACACCTACCTAGACTTGTGCTTCATCTGAACTCACTTTTTCATCCCAAATTCTTGACTTATTTGTATTGAAATCCTAAGTTGCGGGTACGGGCACAGGCAAATTTTTTTTGGGATTTGGGTACATGGGTTCGGGTACACGTATATATATAATTATAATTTTATATATATACAATTTTATTATAGAAGTATACAGAATTGTAAAACAAAATCATTTCATAGCATGATACTTCATCATTGATCCTTAATGAATTAAGAACCTGTTGGTTCTTCCATTTGTACTTTCAGATTTCCCTAAGAATGAGTGTAATTCTATCAAATGGTCAACTGACAAGATTCAGTCAAAAGGCTGCAATCTTCTGCTCTTCAGGCTCTGCAGGACCTAGGGGGTGACCCTTTTCAATACTTATGAATCTAACATAGTTTATGACAAATATTGCAATTTAGCAGATGACTCTCAGCAAAATAGATCAGATTACACATGGATCATTTTAGAATTGGCCCTATTCTGATTATACACCACTGACACACAGCTGAGAGCAACAATAAATTAAACCTACACCTAACAACAGAAAAGGAAAAGACATTTGATAATTTATTAATTCTGAACCAAATCTGGAACATATCATAGATTATTGCCTAGCATTTGGGCATAGAGTCAAATCCATGGTCATGAATACAAAATTAAACACTAGACATTAAAAAACCAGTGGCCTTTCCACACCAATGCTTGACATTAATGCAGCCTCTCATATTATTGCAAAATCATTCTTACAGATCCATCTTGTCTTCTCAAACCCACAGTGACCTGCAATATAGAATTTAATTCTTCCTTGAAGAAGCCCATACACAGATCATACAACTGCAAGGAAATTGCAGTGACAAATCAAAACATCCTCAATGTTTTAACTCATATGCAGTTTGCCAACACAACATGGAGACAATATTACAATAGTTTCTTCAATCTGCTCATACTGATTTAAACTACTGTAGAATTTACATACCCATTCCCTATAGACAAAAGTCTAGCCCTCTACTGTACATTTCCCTATTCTTTTTTCCAGATCTGAACTTCAGAACCCTATACAAAGAGGAAGAAAAAGATAAAAAGGAGAAGAGAACTCCTGATGTAACAACCAACACTCGACACATGTCCCTTCTCAAAATCTGATTTGGAATTAAAATATTCTCCTCTTTCTTTCGTCTGCTGAGAATATCTGATCCCACTCTTTTATCTGTCCTCTTGCCACTTTTTGTTGCAACTAAAAGCAGCCCCTCTTTTAATCTTTATGCCTTGGCCTTCTCATTAATCAAAATTTCATTGAATACAGAATATCCTCATATGTCTTTTCCCTGTCTACATGCTGAAGTTTTCACCATGATGTTGAAATAAAACCCCTTAGTGAAAACCAAAATACTTATACATTCTACTTCCCCCTTACAAATGATTGTCATCAATTTTGATTTTCATACGCCACTTTTCACATGAATGCACCTTCACCCTGGATGAAAGAATATTTATACACCTCACCTTTATTTTTCACCGAATATCTTTCTCCATTTCCTTTTTTGTGACATTTTGTAGGCAACTTTTCACTTATACATACATTCACCTTGTTACTGTTGGTAAAATGATGTTATTAGTAAACAAAGGAGATGAAAACTCCTTATAGAGATTTACAAAGATGATGTTTCTAAAAGAAACAATCGTTAACAAAAGACAGAATAGGAAACTTTCCTAAACAGACTAAAGACGACTAGATGACCATTAAAGAAACACTCTATAATCCTAATACCCTCCCTTAATGGTCATCGTCTAACTACCCTGCATAAGACTTGTTGATGTGAGTTTTGTTCCACTCCAACATACATAATCAAACACTCAATGTTTCAGGATGAAACACTAAATATTCAATCCTCTCTTAATATAAGGTCATCTTTCATGCTAAGTTTGCAAAGTAAGATCATGAAATGACTTCAATGTTCCTTCTATTGTGGACTCTCGCTCAGTGAAATAATGTGATTTGTTGGTAATCACTTAGGGGACTTACGCTGTTTCATTCAACGGATATCAATTGCTTGCACCTCTAAAGATCTAGCCTTACAATGTGCAATGAAAATATGTTTGTTTTTCCAACTTTCCACTTCAACTTAAACTTCTACTATGAATGCAGGGAGTCATGGATGGACTTGGACTCTACTAGATGTGATTTTATCAACGACCTCCACCCCACCTAGTACTTGCTACTTCTACTTCTAACTATGAATGCAAGGAGTCATGGATGGACTTGGACTCTACTAGATGTGATTTTATCAATGACCTCCACCCCACCTAGTACAAGCTTCTAAGGTATACTTAAAGGTTTTCAAATCAATATCTCCTCTTCAATCCTATCAATGGATGCAAACTAAAGATTGAATATCAATTGAAATTAAGAGCAATCACTAGCTTACCACACAAGGCACTCTTACCCTCAGCAAGAGGCTAGTGGCCTAGTTTTGTTCGAGTCAAACAAGTAAACATCCACAATTTCTTTCATTCAACTAGGCTACTTAAAGCAAATTCTAATTTAAACAACATGAAATAAAATCCTAAGCTAAGTGAGGAAATATGGATCACCATTGAATAATGCAAACTTGATCAAAACAATTCACCATGCAAGACACAACAATGAAAAGTAGAGCAAATTTGGCATTAGATTAGCAACAATTTTCCAACAAGTCCTGCCTTACAAATGAGAGGGGTGGGGTTTATATAGGAGCCCCAATTACAATAAATGACCAAGATTGATGTGAAACCAACGGCCCAGATTAAACCATTACAAACCCTAATTAGGGCAACCAAAAATAGCCAATAGAAATGAAGCACCACAAAATGAGCAAATGAGAAATTTCAATGGCTTGAGGACCAATAGGAAGCAAGGAAGTCGCCTAGTCATCATACAACTCATCATCCAAGATGTGCACTCCTTTCTCCCTTCTAATGAACTTAACCAAAATTTTACTAAGTTCCTCCATGTCAATGCCCGCCATGCTGTAACTCCATCACTTCCAAATTTCCATACAAGTGTCCAATGTTTTATCCAAATCAGAAGTCTGCCTCTTTTCTCTTGCAATCTTTATCTTAATTCCACTTCCTTATCCTTAGGAATTCTTCATCGTTCTTGGACTTCTTTCTCTTGGATGTCTTGACTTTGTAATACTTGAACCCTTTGTATTTCCACCTTCATTGTTTGGAACTCTTCTTTGCCTTCATCTTCAGACTTGATCTTTGGGGCAATCCCTTGAACACATTAACATCTTCCTTGGCATATTAAATCTTCCTCAATCGATTTCCTTGTGTGACTCGATCATCATCAGGATCACTCCCTTAATGAAAATCTTGTCCTTGAATTCTTCCTTGCTCTCGACCTCAGATTTGTCTTTATGTCTCCGTCCATGTTCCTATGCTAACTTTGGTGTTAGAATCATTCTCGAACATTCCTTTGTGTACTTGTTTGATCCCTATGGAAAATCAACGTGAATAGGGAAAAGTTGATCGCCTTTTAAGATAGTCCTTATTTTTCAAGCATTTGATCAAGTGGAAAGTTGCCTTTGCACAGGGACACATGAATGTCCTAGAATTGAATCCTTGAACTTGTCCATGTACTCCCTGTTTTAAATCTGGACTTATCCATATCTCTGCTTGATGAAAGCTTGATCTTGAATCCTCTAAGTCTACTTCTTGAATGTATCAAGTTCCTTTTGCCTTGTTGATTCCTTCCTCTTTCCTCATCCGCTTCCTTGCATGTAGTAACCTATGGTGGAAATTTGCTTGTCATAGGGATTAATTGATTTCACGTTTCTTGTTCAATCCTTGCTTTGATTCTTGCTCATCCTCTTGGTGGAAAACTGGTAGGGACAAGGATAAAATGCAGTCCTTATAAAATGTTCTCTACTTTGTCCTTGGTTTTGTCACCTTAGTCTCTGAATGGAAGATCAACTCGAATAGGAATTTTGTGATTTACTCAAGATTGTTCCATCCTTGTACTCTGCTTATCAATGTCTCACACAATCACTCCTGCAAAAGAAAAGAAGGCATGAAGTTAATGATCTTGTAAGGAAATCTGATTAGGAAATAAACTCCAGACCATTCAATCCCTTGATTTTACCACTAATTTGCACTCCATGACTTAGAAAAAATCACATTTGAAGGCTGCAAATGAAACTTAGAACCAAATATGAGAGATTTAAAGTCTGAGGACAAGTTTGGGAAAATTAAGTTTGAGGACTTGTCTGAAGACAAGCCAATTTAAGAGCACAAAATTGCCCCTTTTGCTGTTACAAACTTAGAAAAATCAGAATTTTGAAGTCATGAAGTTTGAGAAATTTTCTGAGGATACATGTCTGAGGACGAAGTCTGAAGACATGGTCTGCAACTAGGGCGCAATCAGACTGTTAGAACATCATCATGATCAAATTGACTTATTTGAACTTCCAAATGCACAGATCAGACCCCTTTACCAATGCACAAACTCTAAATTTTCTGAGGACAGACCTGCAACATACCTCTTTTGTGGTGATTTCGTCCTTAAAACTCAATGATTTTGTGCAAGGACAACTCCCTAGCACTCAGCAATGAACTTTGGGGTGATTGGATAAGTTGTGAATTTATTATGATTTTCCCAAAAATCACCCCTGTTCTGAAGTTTTCAGATTTAGTCCAAAGACACTTGAGTTGCAGACCTTAGAATGGCTTCAAATGATGCTTGGAATAATGCCAAAAGGTCTGCATTATAGTTAGGAATCTAGGATCATATTACAATCAAAATACAAACCCAGATTTTGACAAGGAAAAAGTGATTTTAAAAGTTGTCCTCAGAAATTCGCTCATTAATCACTCATCTTGTCCTCCCAATGACTGAAAATGGTTGCAAATGGTTGGTATTAAGTCAAGGAAGACTCAGCAAACAAGTTTGGGCTGCCTTAGCCTCCAAATTATTTTCTATGATTTTTCCAAAAAATCGCCCCTGCGAATTCGGGTCTGCAGACTTGGGTCTGAATACACCTTGCTTTCAGTCCATTAATGGCTTCCAAAGTCTCAGAAAATATCCTCCTTATGTCTGCAATCATTGGTGGAAAGTTTGTGAAGTTGAAGAAAACATGAGGGTTTTGGCAAGAAATTGATATCCATGGAGAATTGCTTCAGATTTAGCTCTGCACATACAACTTACCTCAAGCTTGCAACTATATCAGACCTCTTGCCAAGGCTAGTACTCCCTCTTCACGTAACTTTCAGCCTCCCTAGAGTGGATCGATCGCCACTTAGCCTCTTTGCTTCCGATTTTAGCCACCTTTGCTTTATCTTTCATAGATATTTATGGTTTTACCTCTCAGCCATCAGCCTTTTTAAAGGAATTTTAGTTTGTTGTTTACCTTCTCACAAGCAATGTGAGATAATCATTTTGGCCATCTAGAAGCTTCCAAACTTCACTTTATTAATTTTCCCCATATATTAATTAATTAATAAAATAATACCTTTATGGGGGAAAATCGATCCATGCTTGGATCCTCTTAAAATTGGCTAAGTCCATCTTTTAATCCAAGCATTTCAACCATCCACACACTTATTCCATTTAACTAGCATGGGGGAAAATCGACTTGAGTAGGGACAAGTTCTTCCTCATACTTAGAAAAAATTCTCGCATTCATAATTACTCAAAGGGTAAAAACAACCCATGCTTGGACACTTCCAACACTTAGAAATTTTTTCATCTTCCATTATTGCCCTCAAGGGAAAGACGACCTTGATCTGGACAATCTCTATACTTAGAAAAAATTTCTAATCCATTGCCACCCTTGAGGGAGAAATGACCTTGGTCTGGATAGTTTTGACACTTAGAATTTTTTTTCAATCTTCAAACTCCTCTTGGGGGAAAAACGACCCCTGTCTGGACAACTTCCAGACATAGAAATTTTTTCACTTTCCAAACTCACTCTTGGGGGATAAACGACCCCTGTCTGGACAACTTCCAGACTTAAAAAATTTCAATTCCATCTATCCAGAGTGGTGGAAATTCATAGTAGGTTTGGATTTTAACCCCAACACTTAGAAAATTCTCAGGAAAATGTTGATTAAAGTGGGGAATTTCATAATAAGTCCGGATTTTGATCAAAATAAGTGGGGAAAATCATTTTAAGTCCGGATTTTGATCAATTAAAGTGAGGAAATCATTATAAGTCTGGATTTTGATCGAAATAAGTGGGGAAAATCATTATAAGTCCGGATTTTGTGTATTTTTATAAAGAAGGATTGATTTTCCTTAGGAGTTTAGCAATTTCAAGTATGGAAAATCAATTTCTATAGAGGTTTTAAGGCCCTTATGCATGGAGTATGCCTTTATATGGAATTTTGGACTGACTGACTTACTTAAACATTAACACACTTAGGATTTTACGTTTAACCCACTATAACTTGACCCCGAAGGACTTTAATTTCAACATTCCCACTTTACGATCACAACTTGGCCACTTGATTTCTCAGTCACCCCTCAATCTTTAAAGCTCTGAACTGCCAAATTTATTGCCAAAACCTAACTAACCTAACAACTATGAGCGAAAAGAGGGGGTCCCCATTTGCAAGGGGGCGATGGTGTGAAAACCTCACAACAAGACTGTACATAAATTCTTCAGAACATTCTGCTGCTGCTAAGACCCTCCCTAGATCTGTAGAATCTCAATGACCAAGAGTATCCAAAATCTGTCCAATCTGATGTTGAAACAAAGGTATTACTCCCTGTAGCCAAAGACACCGAGATGAAATTGAAACCATGATTTTGAGGAAAATCGCCAAACCTTTTTGCAGATGAGTACTATGCCCTGAAGCAGACTTTAAGATGATTCACCAAGAACTTTCTATGGCTCAAAACAGACTGCAAAAAGCCATGATTTTTAAGAAGAAAAATCGAAAAAATCACACGATTTTTGAGGTGAAAAATCAATCAAAATAAAAAATCAGAACCCGAGACATAGATCAGAGATACAAAATTTCATTTTTTAGGAAAAAATGGTATAGCCAAACAGATAATTTTTGAGGAAAAAATTATAAACCTAGAGAATATTTTTTGAAGGAAAAAAATATTAAAACCCACAGAATATTTTCTTGAGGAAAAAAATATTAAAAACCCAGTTTTTTTTTTGAGGAAAAAATGATTGAAAACCCACAGAATATTTATTTGAGGAAAAAAAAATATTAAAAACCCACAAGGCGGGCACATAAACTACTTCTTGGGGGTTGCAGATCAAAATCCTGAACAGAGAAGTCGCAACATTGTAGAAATTTTGCGAGCTTTGAAAAACGGACAATAAACCCTTCAAAAAATAGCATTTTCTCCTTGCTGCAGAGAAAAACACGCGGGCAGTAGAAAATCTTTAGAAATACTTCCCATCGCTCAGGAAAATCCAGATTGGGCACCGTTCGAGAAATCGCAGGCTTAAAAACCTGGAGAAATCGCGGAATACAGAGTTGGCGCATGGGTTTTAGTGGATAAAAACCGGTGGCTCCAAGAAACGCGACCAAAATAAACAGAGTCCGCGGCCGAAAAAATGACGAAATCTTGTAGAGCCATGCACAAAAAATGGCGGATGATGGGGCCAGATTAACGCCAAAGAATCGCGGCACCAAGAAACCCACGTGTGTGCTGGAAAAAAACGCGGGTGGGCGCGAAAATCAGACCAGGAAAGATGGGCGGATTTCTCAGAGAAAAAAAATGTGATTGTTAGCTGTGAAGAACACACGGGATCTGAAAGTGAAAAATGCATACCCTAGACAGGTTTAACACAACCAAATTTGTGTCAATGAAAAAATATTCTTTAAAACTCTATTTGTGCCCATAAAATCGCAGTAAACCCTAATTGGGTGTGTAGCAGACTGCGATCAAAATAACACAGGGAACTTCAAAAAACCACTGACACTTTTGAAAAAAAATTCACTAAAAAATTTGAAGATTTTTTAGGATTATAAAAATTTAAAAAAATTAAAAAGCTTCCAAAATCCTGAGCCCTCCTATAAGGGAGTCAGGCCCAGATCCGCTCTGATACCATGTTGGTAAAATGATGTTATTATTAAACAGAGGAGATGAAAGCTCCTTATAAAGATTTACAAAGGCAATGTTTCTAAAAGAAACAATCGTTAACAAAAGACAGAGTAGGAAACTTTCCTAAACAGACTAAAGATGACTAGCTGACCATTAACGAAACATTCAATAATCCTAATAGTTACTTCACGTGAAAACAGTTACAAGGTAAACCTCACTTGCTGGACACTTGTCTTTATTTTGGCAGTCACTTCAAATTGATGAATTTATCACATAGCTCCTTTAAATTTGTATCTTCACCATTTAGCATCATTAGTAGAAACCCCTTCACATTTTCTTGTTTTCTGGTAAAATAACTTTCCTTGTGCACTTTTGTAAAACTGCATTTCCACATACATTATTATTCCCTTTGGAAATACTTGTTCACCTTTGAATAAAACATTTCACCTCAAAAACATTTTACCCTACTGATAAAATAATTTCCCTTTTGGTGAAAACCCATCATCTGGCAAAAGCAGAATCACCATCTTTTTACTTCCACCTTATCATTACCTTCATTGGGTTTTCCTTTTCCATTTTGTGTGAAAGTAATTCACATGGGAAAGAAAGGAATCTCTCCATATTTTCAGAATTAATCTCAATCACGTTACTGAAAGCATTCATTACCTCTGCAAAAGTTTTCTAGCTGCCCCAAAGTAAAACAATGCCATCCCTTAACAACTAAAACATGATGCACCTCCAATTTGTAGTTTGCAACTTAATGCCCTTTTATTTCCACTTTAGTAATTTTATCTGGGGGATCTCAACATAAATTTCAATGGCTTTGACACAAAATCCATGCTACTACCAGTAAACTTGACATAGGGACAGCCTACAAATACACCCCTCGAACCCAAATCATCTCTCGATAATCCTTGTCAGAAAAGTCGATCACTTGCAAAGTTTAAACAAAGAGTCACCAAACTGTCACGCATATGCTCCCTTTTCATGATGGCATGGCCTGAGACTTTGAAACTAGACCTCTTTTATGTCCTTAAATTCATTGCTTATCATTTCCCCAATTTTTTTAAGACAATGACCATATTCAGTAGCCTAAATTTTCTAGTGAGGTAGAGAATAGCAAAGCGCTTCCATGTTTCATTGCAAATATCAATAAACCCATCAATGCAAGCCTTTCACCTCTAGATAAGCAACACACCTCAATTTGAAAGACTCTTGTAACTTCCCTTCAAATCTGTTTTGGGCGCATAGCCTGTAAACAGCTCATGTGCCTTGACTAACTTCCATGTATTATGTATGCAGGGATTATGCTGGCAAAGGTTGTAGCATATGACACTAAGCCTGCCGTTACATTGGCTAGAAAGCTTCTAAAGCCTTTTTAACAAATCCAATCTGGGCATATCCTGCAAACATGGCATTCCATATTGGCATGGTGGGGAGCCGTCCATACCATGGTTTGAAACTCCCGTTCGCACTGGCAGGGAATCGACATAGGCATTGAACCTGAGTTTTAAACCTGTAAATTGCATTTACCAGAAAGTTTCTAATAGTCTTTCAACAAAGCGATCCAAAACTCGCGGGATTTCCTCAAGAGTCAAGACCATACTGTATCTGTCCATTCTTTGAAGGACGTCCATACCCTGTTCCAAGGCTTCTAGAGTGGTACAGCTAGGAGGACATTGATGAAGGTTGTTGAGACGCGCCTTTACACATGCCATTTGCATACACTTGAAGTTCTTAAAGCTGTATCAACAAATCTATTTTATGTAAATCTGGCAGCCTCATCTTCACTTTGTTATAGAAGGTCTGCACCCCAAATACAACCTTCCATCGACAATCCACAGGACATGTGCAGAGGAATCACAACTTGGGGAAGAAGAGTCTCAAGTAACCAGATGACTCGATAATAATGCCACCTGTGCACACTCTTGAATTGTTTTACTGAGTTACATTTCCCGAGAAGAATCACATAGATTCCCTCATTACGCAAGCTTATTGCACAGTAGCATTAATCCAATGGAGGAGCTTGAAGCAATTCAGTTGCCACTGCATATACTCTTAGAACTATTTTCAAAGCCACAGTATTTGGGCACACTTCTGAGAACAGCGCAGCACTGGCAGTAGCCCTTTTAGATGCCTCCATGAATATCTTGTGCAGAATGTCAAACTCTAACCTTTCCCCCACAGAGAAATTAGGGCACGAACATTTCCTTCCGGGAATTTGTCCTCCCTGCACACCCGCAAGAGATTCCACCTTTTACCCCTTTTTTGAGCGGGGCTACGGGGTATAAAGCTCCCTCCTTTCCTTCCCTTGCACAAAAACAAGAAAAAAAGATCCAAAATATGCGGGGGCGCAGGGTTACCTCACTGCCTGGCATTAAAATTTTATTTTTCATGGTTTTTGGGTGGGGATATGGGGTGTCTTAAAAGGACATTACAATATTTAAAATAAACTTTGGCCTTTGTTTATTTGCACGATGAAATTATGGGCCCCGCATGTATATCCAATGGTTTAAATATAGAAATCTTTATTAAACAAAGATTTCAATATCACCTTATTTCAGAAAACCTTCAGATTTAATTTTGCCGCTAGTCATCATTTGGAATAATGAGAATTTAAATCATTTAAATCTAAATGATTTAAAGAAAACCGTTTGCCCTCCGAATCATTAATACTTCAGCCAATAAAATATTAAAATATTTAAAATCGTGCTTAGAAGCAAGAGACCTAAAATTTTCCCTGTAGCAATGCCAGGTCTCCTTATGGGCCCAGCTAATTTTTTTTTCATTTGCAAACAACCGGACCTCTGAAATTGATTCCTGATGACTTCATCATGCACTTTGCATCGAAGACCGAAATCGGGATTCCTCGTAAATCAATTCTTTACATCTCTGAACACTGCTCAAAATAAGCACAAAGCCTTCAGAACTGCCTTCAAAAACTGAGCAAAACATGTTGTGAGACCACAAAATCTGGTAGACATGCAGATTGATATGCCGCAAATCACTCTGCAAAACAATTTTGCATGAAACTTCCTGGGGTGAAAGAATTTAAGTGTCAAAGTCCCCTACTTCAGTGTTTCTGCAACTGGACACACCGAAAGTTTGCACATAAGCACATTTATATACTGGCAATATAGGGGAACAACTGGCACCTCTTAACAATCAACGGATAGTGAATTATAACCCTCTGAAAATAGTCATCTGGCAAATATAACACTGTGCAAACTGGAAATCTGAATAAATTGCAAATGGATTGGCCTTAGCTAACATACCAAACCAGGTCCCTAGGTTCTCAAAACGGACAGAGGGGTTCACTAGTATGTTGAAAATACAGGGGAGCAACCCTTTTATCATAATGATCAACCGGGTTTGAAATACGAGCCTCCAAAGTGGGCCACTTGGAATATTCTGTAAATGTGCAAAGTGTAGAACTGTGTTAACCCTTCAAATCAAGTACTTCAAAAACCTGTCAAAACTGACCACAGGAGGCTGTAGCTTGTCAAACACATTTAATGATAGGAGGTGAACACACACCCAAAGTCATTTTGCATGACGATCATCAGGGATCAAGTTATTCACCTTCAAAGTGGGCCTTTCAGACAAATTTTTCAGGGGTGTCTTTTATGTGCTTCAGAAATTTTTTAACATGTGCACTTTTGAAGGTGCCAACAGAACCATTCAACTTCACCAGGAGATCAAAGGCTCCTTGAAAATAATAACCTCTTTTTCTTTTTCAACTTCCACAATTACTTTTCCTTATATAATTAAAAAACTATTAACAACCTTTTTGACTTCCACAGTTACTTTCCCTTATATAATTAAAAAAATATTAACAACCCATTATGAACTATTCTTATTTTTCTACTATCAACAACATTTGGATCTGGGTATGCACGCACCGGTGTGTCTGGGTGCACCGGTGCATGCACACCCAGACCCAAACGTACCTGAACCCGGTGCTTGGGTGGAGGGTGCGAATCCTGCAACTAAGTTGAAATCTTTTTCAAGTTTAAGTTGAGAGGAGAGGTGAATATGTATGGGGAATATCTGCTTCCAATTGTTCTTGTATTCTACTAGTGCTAACTTTTATTTTTTTATTTTTTCAGGAATTTGAGGTGGAACAAGTTACAAGATTTTATCCCCCCTGAAATAGGTCAGCTGAAGAAACTTACAAACCTGTAAGCTCTTGATACACTAAATGCAACACATCCTTTCTGGATATAATATATGATGCCCTCTGATACTTGTATTAGTTTATTAATAAAATGGCTTTGACACTTATTAATAATCATCAAATATACTTACTTGGTAGATATTTAAGCTTCAACAACTTGAGAGGGGCAATTCCAAAGGAACTTGGAGATTTGCCAGCACTGCGTTATCTGTATCTTCATGAAAACCGGCTTACGGGTCGTATTCCTCCAGAGCTGGGAAATCTTCCTAATCTCCGCCACTTGTACACTTGATATCCCTATTTTTAATGTTTCTGTAGCTTATTTTAGCTGGAAATAACTTCCACAAACAGCTATGCTTATATGAAATTTGAATAGTGTGCCATAATAAGCTGCCTGATTTTGTCATTTCATAAATTCTTCTGGTTTTCAAACAACTGTCTGAGTGACTTATAACATGATAAATTTTTTCAGAGATGTGGGCAATAATCACATAATAGGGACCTTAAGGGAGCTCATCCGTATAGAGGGTTGCTTCCCATCTCTCCGTAATTTGTAAGTATACATGTCTAAGATTACAGATCTGAATTTATCTATGTTGTTAGTCTTTATTATTATTGTTAAATCTTGACTCCTAGAAATAAAGCATATGAGAGGAGTTTAATTTTTCTTGTAGATGATTTGCGCATACATTTGTAATTCATTTCGAAAACTTGGAAAGTGTGGTACCATTTGCTGATTTTATATCTTTGACCACAACTTAAATGGGCCAGAAGTGTAACCACTACAACTTCTTCTGATTGATTTGATAGGTAGTTATATGATTAAAAGGGAATTTTTTTAATAAAATATGCATCACTTATATTGAGTGGTTCTCCAAGTTTTGGGGATGGTAAAAGTTCTCTGGATTTGGGAATGTTGGGGTGACAATTACTAAAATAATATTCAAATTTAAAATAAATAAATTATGAATAACTTGAAGAAACTAAAAGAAGCTGGAGTTTTAAAATGTAAGTACTGAAGAGAATATGTTGGAATATGCAATGATAATCCTTTGATGCTACAATTCAATCCGGTAATCTAATATGAATCATGATATTTATTTCATCAATCAAAGTTACAAATTGAGGAGCCAGAACAGTTGAAAATTTCCAAAAAAGAAGAAGAGAAGTTACAGGCATGCCATTTATTTACTTTACACCACAAGCATAGAAAGAATCACCATTCAATGCATAACCATGATCTTTTGACCCATTCCTATTTTGGTGATGACCTTGGGTGCATTGTTCATGGTATGCACCGAAGAGGTTTGTCTAAAACATGTGCCCGTTGGTGGACTCAATTAATTTTTTTGCTGCTTTTCTGTCATGCCCGGCCTTGATTTGTTTATATAAATTATAAACAATGGACAAACAGTGATGGAACTAGAGTAAAAAAGCAGGAAGTGATTGCTATAGCAGTGATGCTCATAAGAAACAACATTATCGCAGGGATAAATAGATGAATTAATAATTAGTTTAAAACAAAATAAAAATTAAAGCCAGCAGTTTATGAAAGGTGGTGAATTACTAAGGGTTGTTCCACTTCTGAAGGGACAGCAACGTCTAAAAGACACCACCCCTATAAAGCAATCAAGGGAAATAAGTAAGGAGAGGGACGATGGGGAAGAATGGGAGAAAGTGATCAAAGTTCATCAGCAGAGGACGAAATACATACAGTGAATCAGGGAGGTCAAAGAAGCAGAAAAGTATGGCATTCAATCAAGGAATAAGCTTTCAGAATTGCAAGTAATAAACTAGAGATCAGTTTAATCATCATACCCCTGCCATAAAGGCGATAACTATGACAGAGAAAATTGTCTTATCCCAAAGATCTCACAATATTCTGTAAAGGGTGATCAGACAACATGTAAATCGTTTAAGGAGCAATGGTTGCAACAGCGATTAGACAGTCAGCAATTGATGGATGGAATAATAAATATGCGGTTAAGGAGGATAATGATTGTTTATGAAGAGATCCAAGATCATTTATGAAGAGATCCAGGGACATGTCCTTGCTGAGAGGGCAGCCACTTTCCAAAGGGATGTCTATCTTCGTGAAGTCATCAAAATATATATGGAGGAAGATCCAAGGCAGAAAGGGTTATTATCGAATGGAAGCAGTTACAGCAATCAATCAAGAAGATAACATCCAGATCGGGCACAGGAAAGCAGCAGACCTCTGATCATTTCAGAACTGTTATAACAAGCATCTAACAATCTTACTAATTGCTCTTGTGGTATACATATTGCCTATGCATTATTTTATTTGTCAACATTTGTCTCTTGTACACGTATATGTATGATTGGATATAAAATGCATATGTTTGTTAATAAACCTGTTTGTAAACCCCCATCAAGGAAAAATGTGCAAGGAAGAGGGGAAAGTATGAGATTGCCATCTAAGTAGGTCATCACGAGTGGATGTCAATGTTGCCTGCCATTGGGGGATTGGATATAAAATGCATATGTTTGTTAATAAACCTGTTTGTAAACCCCCATCAAGGAAAAATGTGTAAGGAAGAGGGGAAAGTATGAGATTGCCATCTAAGTAGGTCATCACGAGTGGATGTCAATGTTGCCTGCCATTGGGGCCAAAAGGGCAAAGATCCGCTCTTGGGCTTTGATAGGACGCTCAAGAAGCCCCCCTACTACTATCTCCTCTCTGACCCTACTATGATGGATTGTTGACCTTAGGGGATGAGGCATGGATAGGGAAAGTAGGTACAAGCACCCGACTAGGTAGACTACCCCGAGTGGATGTCCATGTTGTTTGTCACTAGGGCCAAGAGGGCAAGTGTCACACTTGGCTGAGTGTCCACACTTGGGCTTAGTGCAGGATGGCTTTGGGTGGACCTATCACGCTTCTTCCAAACCCTAACGCGTTTGAATAGTAGGGAGTGATACAAATGTTCTATATATCAATTTAAAGATTATTACATGTTATTATCTAACCCTAATAATTGGAAGTACATATATATGTATGTATATCTATCCTTGGTTATGGTTGCAACATCTAAATCTAGGCTCATATTGTTCAAAGGAGATATTTTACTTGGTAAAGATATAACCGTAACCCCAACTTTTGGCAATTATGATTCTTGGGGCAAATTCTTGGGTAAATACGGAAGGGGACATTACATGAGCAATAGTATGGTGCAACAATAATCCGTTGTACTACATTAGAAGAACCAACCTCCTTAATGGCATCTCTCAAGATCTAACTATGATATAGATGAATTGGTAGTTCCTAATATCTTTCCATTATGGATGATGTACTGTAGCCATGGAATATCCTTGTCTACAAAAAAATTGTCTTGCAATAATATTTGTGTAACACGGTGGTCTTCAATTTTATCGCTCGAAGAGACATAATATATGTACTTGCTTAGGCTTCCTTAGTCATAGCGTCCTTAAAATATGAAAAATTGACAATACGAAATAGAGTGCCATTGAGCCTTGGCAAAGTAGAATATTCCAATGAGATCATTTGCACTGTCTTGAGACTCTACATTAAACGTGTCAACAATTGGATTGGAAGTTGTACGCATGGCTTTTGTTTTGCCTTCACCATGCATTCACTCAGTTCAAAAGTTGGAGCTATTCTTTTTGTTTTGCCTTCAGCTTGCACCCATTCTTTTCAAAAGTTAGAACTAGAAAAATGTTTGGAAGTCTTCTTTGTTTGTATTGATGCTAGTGGCAAAATGTCTCAAGTTTTCTTCTTGTTAAATGGTCCCTTGACCCATGGGGGTTACATCTTAGAAGAAGAATTAAACTTTAAGGCACTCAGAACTTATTTGCACAACCCATTTCCTCCATTATGTCATAAGTGTCATAATTGCAGTTATTGGTGGCATTGCAAAACCGAAACGACAATATAAATTAAATAAACTACATATACCAAAAATGACTTGTCTAGTCCATGTACACTGCATTTTGTAAGTTCAATTGCAAACAAAATCAACATGAGTGCCAAAAACTTAGTGTAACCTAGGGACGTGTCACTCTCCTAAACCCCCCGCACTCGGGATAGGGACATGGCATTCCCAAGTCCCCCCACCACCGCCCTCCCTCCACCGCAAAGCTGTCGGAACGCCGCCAAGACGCGGGGACATGCAGATGTCCCTAGGACGTCTGGGAGACGCCTAGGCGTCCCTCGACCGTCCCAAGGACGTCTGCATGTCCCTTGTCGCCGGATGATGTCAAAAGCAATTTTAATTTAATTTTTAAAGTTAACTTTTCTAATAGGGTTCTATTTGAACCCTAAAAGGAGGTGGGTCCCATTTGACCACTCCAAGCCTAAATAAGCCCCTCCAAACTTCATTTTTTCCTCACAATTGGATTTCAACTTGTTTGCTACAGTTGATAGAGAAGAGTGAAAATGAGTGCAAAGAGTGATTGGAAGAGTGCAAGAAGTGATTGCAAGTGAAAGAGGAGCAAAAAGAAGAAGAGCCGGATTTTACACCTTCCTTGAAGAGATTCATTAAGCACAAGGTAGGGTTTTTAGAAATTTTTTGTTTTATTTTCTGATTTTTATTTCTAAAACTAAAAGTAAACTCTAAATTTCAAGTTCTTTTGAAATGTTGAATGTTGTTTCTTTTTCATTGTTTCTTGTTGAAAGTGTTTTCATTTTTGTTATTGTGTTTTCATTTTTGTAACTTGTTTTTTGTTGTTTCTTGTTAATTTCTAAATTAGGGCCTAGGCTGAAACAAGTTTCTTAATAATTTATTTTTAATTTTTTAAATTACTAATTACGCTGAAATTTTTTTCATTTTGTGAAATGCAGTGTCAAAATGAGCTCTCATAGTCATGATATCAGTGGAGATGAGATGGAAATTCATTCTGAGGGTGCAAGTCTATCAAAGTATGAATCTGAGCATGAGGTTGAGCCTGAGGCAAGTGACCATGGGGTTGATCCGGAAGCCCAATCTAGTTATATTGCTAGTGGACCACCTTCTATAGATTGCCCCTCTCAGCTTTTGACAGTTTGTTATGGGTCCTTTTAATCACAAGTCTCCTCTCAAACAATTTGCAACAAGAGTAACAACCCTGTTTATTCGCTGGGGTAACCTAGTCTACTTGCAGAATACACAGAACATGATAGAGATAAAGTAAAAGACAAGTATTCTTCTTCATTCATTCCAGTGCTTACAATATAATATCGTCCGTGCATTACATGATTCTTTACCCGAAGGTAGTACAAGGATATAAAGGTCCGAAGGGACGCGACGGTTGATAACCGTGAGCCAACTCCCTAGCCTTCGGACACTAACTAATTCCCAACTGACACATAATTACATTATACCCGACAACATCATCCCCCCAAAAAGACAAGTTGACTCCGACGACTTAACAACAAAAGTAGATTGCCGGGTACACAACATGAAAGAACATAGCTAGGAAGAAGTAGAAGAGGGCATCCCTGGAAGTGACGACCGGGGAGCAGAGGGGTTCAATCTCCTTCGTAGCTGGTACACCTGTTGAGTGTGGATATCCAAATCTGCCTGGATCTGGGAGTTGGTTTCGACGACTTCCTTGAGCATAAGGACAACCTCCTGTAGCCCTGTCTCCTTCTATTGACTTGCCTCCTTGGCCTGAGTGCCTACCTCCACGGCCTCGGCTAACTGGGCCTCTACTAAACCTTTTCCAACTATGGCTGCCTCCAATTGGGCCAGAAGTTGTGCACGCTCTGCCGCTCAGGCGGCCTCCCAAGTCGCTAACTCGGTAGCTAGCTCCTCCCGAGCTCTCTCTGCGTCTACCCTAGCCTGCTCGCAGACCTCTCCCGCCTCCCGTGCTGCTAACACCATCCGCACCAATCTTCTTCCCTTATCCATCGCAGCTGAAAAAGTAGCCAAGGACCCGTCCAGGTCCTCATCCAACGCCTCATCAGACTCATCCTTATCTGTCAAACTCGTGGCCTTAGCCCTTGGAGAGTCTCTGTCCTCCTCGGTCACCACAGCCTACTCGGTTACTACGACCTGTGTACTTGGCTCACCGTTGCCTTGCCCAGGGCTAGCCAACTCCTCTTGATCCGGTTGGATGTCCTCCCGCATGGGGGACTGAATAGTGGACCCCCGAGGTACCGGAGCCAAAGAACGCTGTGCGAGGTAAGTACTAGCACGACCCATCATGCTCGAAGATGCCTCGGTGTGCATGACCTTACCCCCACTGCTCCACCTGAGTCCACCAAAAGGGAGGCACCAAAAGTAACTATTGCCTCCGTCCCAACCACCTCCATCCGTACTTGTGCCGACTCATATGTACTCTGCTCACTAGGTCTCTCCACCTCCCTTACCTCCGCTATTGCGCCTTTGCCCACTAAGGCGGTATCCTGAATAAGGATGGGAGAAATGCTCCCACTGTCCAATGTCTCTGTCTCAGGAGGTGCAACAATGGAAACTTCGGCCACTGTAACCACAGGTGGGGTCATCTGAATGGGAGCCCGA
The DNA here is from genome assembly GCA_018584345.1 of Thuja plicata. Taxonomy (NCBI): domain Eukaryota; kingdom Viridiplantae; phylum Streptophyta; class Pinopsida; order Cupressales; family Cupressaceae; genus Thuja; species Thuja plicata. The sequence continues at coordinate 1,378,674 of MU225350.1, forward strand.
CCCTGTCCAAACGCCGGTATAGCTGTAGTGGCCGTGCCCGAGGTAAACTGCATCCCACCAGAAGGTACATGTCGAGGAAACAGGAGTGGGGTGGCTAAGATTACCTCTACCTCCTCATCATCTTCCCCCTCCGAAGCACTCTCCTCAGAAGTCTCCCCCCTACCGCTATCCGTGTCCCCATGTGCTCCGCTAGCATCCACCTCGTGTCTGGCTCGTTTAGAGCCTGCCACTATCTTCTTACCACTAGGCGCGTCTAAGTGTCGCCATCTCATGATGGGAGGCTCTCCGGGAGCCAAGAGCCCCACCTTCACTTCCCGTGCCAGAACGTTGGAGGGAATCTGTTGCTCTACTGCATCCAGCAAGAGCCCAATAGCATAATGTCGCATGTAAAACGTCCGGTGCTGGAGTGTCATGAAGGCGTACATCCTCTCGACAAGGGCAGTGCCCCAATTGTACATGTGGCCTCCGAGTAAGCAGTTCATGATGGTGACCTGCTGAAATGATATGTCGGAAGCCCGGCTGGAGCCGGTAAGACGACTCTTCAATACATCCATCAGACACCTCCAGTGACCTTCCCTGATAAAGGTCTTCTTGATTCCGTGGTGGTGGGAGGACTTCCGAAGGGAGTCCTTTTCTGTCGGTGTCAGATCATCTCGGCAAACAAGCCTTATATAAAAATCCTTATTTTCTACAACCATTTTTTGTGGCTTCAGGTCTACCCTAACCCCTCTGGTTGGCAGCCCAAATACCCTCCGAAACTTTGCTGCCGTGAATGAAACGGTCACCACATGGTTAAGGTACGAAAGAGTACTCTGCTTAGAATCAAAAGACTATCATTGCATGCAACGGGCCTTCAAAGTCTTTGATGCAGAAAATAGGCATTTGGATTACCCAATGTACCTGTGCCCTTGTGAGGTTCTCTCTGACCAACCGATTATTTGGAGTGTCTGTACTCTTCGTCCACCACCGTCGGCAATCTAGGCCGTTCAAACCATTAAAAGCAATTGTTTGAGCTGTGACTGCATCTTTCTGAGATCCCCCAGCCGCCATGGATGGCCTTTGAACTTTTAACTTCTTTGCTGTGTTTGTGCCTGCAATCCTCACGCCAGAAGGGAGTGTATGCACATTTTTATCCATGTTCCCGTTGATACCTGTCTCTGCTTCTAACCTCTTCCTCCAGGTTCTTTTTCCTGCCGAGTCCATAACTGTTTCCTGGCTGTCATTATACTCAATAAATAACTAAGAAATCCCTAACTACTTGTCTGCTGTACGACACTGTGCTTACTTCCTACGGCAATACCCTTCCAATGCTTGTGATATCCGTACGACCTTTGCTGAAAACCTCTTCTCTTTATTCCGTCCTTGTCTGTATGGCTGTACGACCCTCACGGTTTAGGTGTGCTGGCTGCAGTACGACAACCGTTTCCCAAATGCTTGCTTTTGTACGACTTTATCAACCCCCTGAACACTTCTGCAGTCGTACTGCTGTACAGATTTGTGTGCACTTTCTTTTTTTTTGTAATATTGCTGTACAACCGTGCGGTCTCTATAGCTTCCAACGCTTTATGGTCTCTGGATTTGTCCGCCATACGGAATGCTCTTTTTGTCTTTCTTTCCAGTTTGTATGGATGGATTGTTTGCTCTGGGTCCGTGCATCGATGGAATGATCTCCCTATAGCTTTATAACTTCGTGTTTTGAGCGTCCTTCCTCCTGTGAAGCTTGATGCCGTACGGTGGTGTGTTGTCTTGCGTGCGGCCTTTTTTCTTGCTGTTCAGAACCGTACGGCCTCCTTGCTTAGCCGTGCCCAGTTTTTCTTTTCCCTCCGCCCTTCGGTGCTTGTTACCTCCGGAATGCCTTACGCCGTACGACCTTATATATTTGCCGCGTGTCTTTCTCTCCCTTTAAATGCCATACGCCGTACGGTCTATCTGTTCCAGCACCGGAAACGTGGCCGTACGATGCTTGCTTCCAGGTCTTTGTTTTCTGCCCCCAGTGGTGTCATACGGTCGTACAGATTTATAGTCTTTTGTTTTTTGAACTTGGGTTGGGCGTTTTGCCTTGTGGGCCCGTACGGCCTTAAGCTGTACGGTCTGTTTTTTTTAAAAAATTTTTATTTATAAATTTTTAATTTAATTTAATTTAATTTTTTTAAAACTTTTTCATTACTGGCTGGCTGGGTCCGTCGGTGGGTCGTTGCGTTGTCGCCGCTCGTGATATGGCTTCAATTTTGACCCGTTTATTGTGTTAGGGACTTCCTTGCCATCAAGCGTCCATAATTTAATTGCCCCATTGTCACCGACTTGTCTAACCCGGTACGACCCTAACCATTCTACCTTAAACTTGCCGGGCTTAATCTCGTTCTTACCATTGGATTTTAGTACCAGCTGGCCTGGGGTGAACTGAATGCGTTTGAGATGTTTATCATGCCAAGCCTTCTGATGCAGTTGTGCTACCTCCGTGGCCCACTGTGCCATCAGGTGACGTTCATCTAACTTGTTTAAGTTGTACAATCGCTCTTGGAGACTTTCCATATCCCCAAGCCTATTCTCCATAGCTATTCGCAAGCTCGGCACCATGAACTCCACAGGTACAACTGCCTCCTGCCCATACATTAACTGGAAGGGCGTCTGTCCAGTGGTAACTTTGTAAGTTGTTCGATACGCCCATAACACTGAGGGGAGCTTTTCTTCCCAATCCTCCTCTACCAAGCAGGACTTGTAAATTACTGAGATTATTATCTTATTGGTGGCCTCAACCTGCCCGTTGGCCCGAGGGTAATACGGACTAGACAAGGAGTGAAAAATCTTGAACTCTGTTGTCAATAGTCGGATGACATGGTTAACGAAGTGACCCCCTTTGTCACCAGTTAACTGAACCGGGATGCCATACCGTGTTATGATTTGCTCATAAATGAACTTGGCCGTGCTCAAGGCCGTGTTGTCCGGCAAGGCCCGTGCTTCCGCCCACTTAGTCATGTATTCGGTGGCTACCACGATGTATCGGCATCTCCGAGCCCTACTTACCTTCAGGGGTCCGATGAAATCCATGCCCCATCTTTCAAAAAGCTCCTGTGCGTGGGAGGGCTGTAAAGGCATGAAGTCTCGTTTTAATGGCTTCCCCGCTCTCTGGCAGGTGTCACATCCTACCACCCATTCTCGGGCATCATTGTGTAGCGTGGGCCACCACAACCCTGCCAACAACACCTTTCATGCTGTTGTGTCGGGTCCCATGTGCCCGCTTGCTGGGCCTTCGTGTTCCTCCCGTAGCACACTTTGAATTTCTTCCTCCAGTTAACATCTTCGGAGTACCTGGTCTGGTCCCATTTTATATAATAATCCATTTATAAGTTGGAATGTTCTACTTCGCATACTAATTTTCTTCGTTCTCCTGGTGGCATCTCCCTTGGGAACTGTGACGTCGAGAGGTACTCGCCAATGCTTGTGTACTAGGCTGGCAAGATTGCAATGCGGAATAGATGCGCATTCGGAAAGTCATCATTAACTCCCTCTGGCGGTTCCCCGGACTTAAGTCAAGAGAGATGGTCAACAATCACGTGGCTTTTTCCTGGTCGCACTATGATTGTGAATGTGAATTCCTGTAATAGTAACGGCCATTTGCTTATTCTGCCTTGAATGATCGACTTATTTACTAGGTACATCAATGCTTGATGGTCCACATAAAATGTAAAAGGTGTTGCGAGGAGGTAGTGTCTGAACTTCTGGACGACATATATCATACCAAGAGCCTCCTGCTCCGTGGTGCTATAGTTTTTTTCGGCTTTTGACAACAATCTGCTGGCGAAATAGATCGGGTGATCGAGACCGTGGTCGCCAACCTAGGCAAAGGTTGCACTGATTGCAAAGTTGGAAGCATCAACGTGGACATGAAACTCCTTATCCCACTTGGGATATACCAGAATTGGTGCCTCGACCAGCCTTGTCTTCAGCTCCGAGAAGGCAGTGTCCCGTTCTGTACCCGAGACGTACGACTCTCCTTTCCGTGTCAACTTGTCTAGCGGACACGAAACTTGTGCGAAATTTTTAATAAATCGCCTATAATAGCTTGTCCTAAAAAGGACTTCACCCCTGTAATGTCTATAGGTGCCTCCAACTCCACTATTATTTGGACCTTATCCGGATCCGTCTTTAATCCGGTCTTACAAACAATGTGGCCCAAAAGCTTCCCTTGTGGGACCATGAATCGACACTTTTTAGGGTTGAGTGCCAACCTTGCTCGGCGGCACCTTTCCATGCATTCTCGGAGTGCTACCAGATGTGCGTCCTCGCCATTGAAGATGGACCAGTCATCCCAGAAGGCTCGAAAATTCCCTACAGACATCTTGTCGAAGATGTGAAGGATGATTCTTTGGAAAGTTGCAGGTGCGTTGCACAGGTCGAAGGGCATTCGGTTATATGCGTATACTCCGTCCTCGACCATGAATGTCGTTTTCAACTTATCCTCTTCCGCGATGGAAATCTGGTTGTACCCAGAGAATCCATCCATGAAGGAGTACATCTCATGCCCCGCCACCTCTTCAAGGATTGTGTCTGTGAACGGAATGGGGAAGGGGTCCTTCACCGTGACTGCATTGAGGCATTGAAAGTCAACACATCCATATTTGGGTGGTATCTTTCTTCAGTGATATTACTATGGGGGATACCCACTCACTCGTCTGTACCTTGAAGATAACACCCGCTTCTAGCATCTTCTGGGTTTCTTCATCCACCCTCACTGTGTAGTTCTTGTTCATCCTATACGGCCTTTTTCGTACTGGTATGGCTCCTGGTACCAACGGGATGCGATGTACACACAATTCGGGTGGGACCCCCTTTAGGTCCTTGTAGGTCCAGGCGAAGACATCCTTGTATTCCATGAAAATTTTAAATGCTGCGGTCTTCAGTATTGGGTCCCAGTCGTCTCCTACAAGAATGTTGTGCGGGTTCTCTTCATCCCTGAGGTTAACGGTCTGTAGGGATGGTTCCTCATATTTCATGGGTTTTTCCGTGTCAAACTGGTGGGCTGGGCTGTCGTTGACGTGGGCTTCTCCCTCTTTGTATTCCCCATATTCTTGTGGGAATACTTCTTTCTCTTCCTCCACCTGTAGCATGTATGTATGAAAGAGCTCGTAGTCTTCCATTTGCCAATAGAAGAGCCCGTTCAGCGAGCTCGTCTCGTCATCAGAGCTTTCTCCCAACTCTAGGACGCCCTGGTCGTTCGACTCTATTCCACCTTCGTCTCGTTGGTCATGTTCCCTGTTGGATTTTGATTCTGAAGAGGATGCTATCTCTTCGCTCACCATTTGGGTACGGAGGTCAATGGCGTATTTCCGCCCACCGCTTTCCATGGAGAGAGTGTTCCTTTTCCAGTTGTGGTTAACCTTCGCTGTGACTAACCATCCTCTCCCTAAGATGGCATCATACCCTCTCTTCTTTAGCGGAATCACCACGAAGTCCAATGTGAACGGCTGTGTTCCTACTCTTGTTGTGCCATTAGTGTCCCTAGAGGTTTGATCCCGTTCTGGTCTGCACCCAATAGATTGAAGGTAGGGGGCCATAGGGTAGGCTTGCCGAGTTTCTTCCATGTCTCCTTTGGGAGGACATTTACTCCGGACCCGCCATCTACTATGGTGTTTGTTAGTATCACTCCAAGGATACCCATTTCTACGATTGCCGGGTGTCGTCCGTTATCCACTGCGAGTAACATGGGATCGGTTGCTGACCCTCCAGGAATATTTGATTGTGCAGTCTCCGTTTGAACGGTGGTGTCAGGACGTAGGGAGAAAGTATTTAGTACGGCTGCCCTCAACTAAGGCAGGGTCTGAAGGAGGTCTTGAAGTTTGATTGGTATCTCCATTTGTAACATTTGCCCAAGTATGTTATCTCTGGCTTCTGTCCGTCCGGAGGTGCTAGCCTGTTTACATGCGTCCTTCATGACTTTTCCAATCTCCTCACGAGCCTCTTGTAGTCGTTGTTTCTCTATATGAGGATGAGGGTACTGTGCCTCTTTTGTTTGGCTTCAGGTGATAGCAAGGACTCTTTCTTCCTCAATGTGTAGGTAGTTTACTCCAGGCTTCGGACAGGTGGCATCTTCATGATCGCCCGAGCCGCACCATCGGCACATCTTCTGGGGTGTGTTGCTTTTCTCACAGTCACGAGCAAAATGGCCCCACTAGCTACATGCCCGACACTGGATTATCGGCCTTCCCTTCGGATCATATTGTATCCGGCTCCCGTTGCTATTATCATTATTACCTCTTCCTCCGCGTTGGTTGTTTCTGTATCCACCGGATGATGCATTGTTGTTTTTTGCGATGCTGTGTTGGTTGCCCCAGAGGTGGTTGGTTGCTCTTGTGTAAACAATACTTGTGGGCCCCTTGTCTTCATGTTGTATGGGCATTCCTTGATGGAATGGCCCATGACTTGGCAAATATCACAAAATGATTTTCTCGGACATGAGCCCTTCGTGTGTTCGTTTTCCTTGCACTCCGTACACTATAGTTCCCCTTCGTCACTTCGTCCTGTGTTTCCCTTTATTGACTTGAACTCTTTCATCATTCGCTCCATGTCTTTTTGTAATGTTGTGACTTTTTTCTTTGATTTACCGTCACTATCACTATCATCCTCTGAAGAGTCGTCCCCTTCTGATGAAGACGACTGAGTTTTCTTCTTTTTTGACGTCTTCTGTTCACTTTCCAGGTCCATCGCTCGGTTGTATGCGTCGTCGTACGAGGTTGGAGGAACTATCTTCATTTTCCTCCGAAGGTTTGTTTGCAGCCCTTGGACAAACCATCTCTTTTTCAAGCTGTCGGCTGGTTGACTCTCCATTTTGCCCACGAGTTCTTTTAGTTGGCGGCCGTAAGTCTGCACGGTCTCCTTTTTTCCCTGTTTGGTTCCATATATCTCCGAGACGATTTCATTGTCGTCTCGCAGGAGCCTAAACTCCTTTTCGAATGCTTTCTTTAGTAAATCCCAGGTGGTCACTCCGGTTTTTTCTAGGTCGGAGTACCAGTCGATTGCTACCCCTCGGAGGGTTGCCGGAAACTGTCTCATCCATTCTTCTTGGTCAGCGACTCCATTCGCGGACAAGATTGTCTGACATGTGCGGCAATGCCGAAGAGGATCTTCTTTTCCATCACCGTGGAACTTGGGTAACTTCTTGTTACTGGCCATATTCGCCTTTGGTGGTGGGCGGTTGGTGTGTGCTACCTGTTGCGTTGCCGATTGGGTTCCTGGAAGTGTCTGCGGTACTGGTTGTACGACAGGCTGGACCGGTGCCGGTTTCGGATTAACTGATGTTTCCGAACTACTCGGAGTGGTGTGATCTTCGTGCGTCACTTCAACACTTTTTGCGGCAACTCCACACCTGTACTCCCTCCGTTCCGCTTCCTCTTCTGCCTTCCTCCTTCAAGCTTCTGTCCTAGGGGTTAAAGTTAGGTCTCGAACAAGCTGCTTGTTTCTTCTAACAAGTCCTCGTTGTCACTTCCGCCGTCCTGGTTAGGTTCCTCCAGACCGTTGCCTTCACTTACCTCCTCTGGTAGTCTTTCGACACGTCTCCTGAACCTCTCCCTTCGCTCGGCTTGCTGTTTGTCGAGTACTGCTTTCCTAACCGCTTGTTATTCCTCGGGATCCTTCTCTAAATACCTATTCTTATTTAACTGATTAGACATCAATGCTTTTCTTCACGTCAATAATCAACATAGAATTTCTTAAAACAAAAAGGACACTTATTTATTCATGTTTTATTTACAATCATTGTCAATTGAATGACTTCGCATTACAATTGTTTATTTTTGTGTCCTTCCTTCCCCTTTTACTGGTCCTCACATCTCAGAGTCCCCTCCGGGTGCCATCGCCTTCCTCCTGGCGACGAAGTTGTTCCCGTGCCTCGTATGCGCGGAGGATTTCCTGACGGCGTTCCTCTTGAGCAATCTCCTCCAGTTGAGCACATTGTGCAAGCGTTACTTGTGCCAACAAGTGTGGAAGGTGGTTTAGCAAGCGGTTGGCTGCGGGATTCGCCTCAATCGCCGACCACACTGCACTTTGTGGAACTTCCCCTTCGTAGGCCTCCCGACGGACATAGGTTTCTATTGCCGCTTGGAAGAGGATCCCGAACTCCCGTGTCTGGTTGTCTTCGCCTTCGTACAGTTCTGTACGCGCGTCGTCCGCCTCCGGATTGATTTCATCAACGGATAAACCCATTGTGTCTGTACGCCATCTGGTTCTCTTGTTCCCGAATTCGTCTAGGCAGCTGCGCCAAATGTTTACCCCCTGGGGTAACCTAGTCTACTTGCAGAATACACAGAACATGATAGAGATAAATTAAAAGACAAGTATTCTTATTCATTCATTCCAGTGCTTACAATATAATATCGTCCGTGCATCACATGATTCTTTGCCCGAAGGTAGTACAAGGATATAAAGGTCTGAAGGGACGCAACGGTTGATAACCGTGCGTCAACTCCCTAGCCTTCGGACACTAACTAATTCCCAACCGACACATAATTACATTATACCCGACAACAAACCCTGACGCCAACAAGTGGTAGCACAAGAAAATGGAAATGCAATTTGGTGCAGAATGGTTTGGGATCATCACTAGAGTTAATGCACACTTGCTCTTTTGGACAGGACATGGTGTGAGTGCATGTAAATTTTTGATGGGAGCAACAAATGTCAAGCACAAAATTGAGATAAACAAGCTTTGGGGTGTTCCTAAGGATAGTGTAGTTCCAATGCCTACTACTTTGTCTACTAGGCAACAAGTTCAAACAATTCAACAGTTATAGGGGCAGCGACATACTTCAACTCGTGCCATGCTTCATAGCGCAAGAATGATGTCAGAGTCAGCTTCAGGACCTTCATGCATTCAGACTTTGGTAGGGGAGGGCAGCAACAAGGGGAAATGCAAGGCATGAAGTAACCCCATAGTTGATTTGTTTAATGTGCAGCTGAAGGATCAGATAGAGGATTTCATCGACAAGTTCTTTTCCAATGGCATACCATTGCATGTAGCTCGATCTCCTTATTATAAAGAGATGATGTCCATGGTGGCGAAGGGGGGGAACCATCGTTTGTGCCACTAGGTGAGCTCAAATTGAGGACCACAATCTTAGATAACCAATATTACAAGATCAATATTTTGATGGAGTAGATGAAGGCATGTTGGATAGAGTTGGGATGCATCATAGTTATGGATGGGTGGATGGACATTAGCCATCATCCACTAACATCATGTTTACATGCACAAAGGACCCATACTTTCTAAGGGCAGTTGATTGCTCAGGGAATCGCAAAGATGTTGATTTTTCAGTTTCAGGTCCTTACAGAGGCTATTAAGGAGGTTGGGCCACAAAACATGGTCCAAGTAGTGCCAGATGCAACACATGTGTGTAGAGCTGTAGGGAAGCTTATTGAGGCAGCCTATAGACATATTTGGTGGACTCCATGTTGTGTGCATGCCATGAACAATGCACTAAAGGACATGGGCAAGATTGAGTGGATTAGAGGAGTGGTCAACGATGCGAGAGATGTGCAAATGTTTATCTGCAACCACCACACTTCACGTGCACTCTTCAGGAGCTTCGTGAAGGAGTTCTTGAAACCAGTTGAGACCAGATATGCATCTTATTACATTCTCTTGGAGATAATGCTTGAGTTGCAAGAGCCACTGTAACTCATGGTTATGACGCAAGAATGGAATCGGTGGGATGAGGCCAAGACAGAGCAAGGGAAGAGGTTGAAGGAGACAGTGAAGAGTGATCAATTTTGGAGTGATGCAAAATACAAAGTCTCTACCATAACTTTGGTTTTCCAAGTGATTAGATATCGTGATGGGGATGCACCTATCCTTGGAGAGGTGTATGAGTGCATCGATTCTATGCTTGACTAGATGAGGGCTATTGTGCGACAAAAGGACCCCACTTTAGCATTCTACAATGAGCACATGTAGCCAACCATTCAACACAGATGGGACAAGCTGAACACTCTTTTGCACATGGCTGCTTATGCATTGAATCCTAAGTGGTACATGGCTAGGCCTGGTAGAGTTACGCCACTTCAAGATGATGAGGTGAAGGCAGGGTTCTTCAGGTGCATTGGTAAGATATATGATAATGATGTTGTTGGCGAGATTCACACTGAGTGGAAAGAATTTGCCACTCTTACAGGTTACTCGGATGTGGCAAAGATGGATATCAAATTATGGCACAAAAGCATCCAATTTTGTGGTGGAAATGTCATGGATTATAGGTCAAAGATTACCACACAAGCCATTTGTTTGCTATCTTAGGTTTCTAGTTCTTCAGCTGCAGAGAGGAGGAATTGGTCTACTTATAGCTTCATCCACTCTCTTAAGAGGAACATACTTTCCTCTAGGAGAGAAGAGAAGCTAGTGGTTGTACATAGTGCCCTGTGTATCATGGACCACAGGAGGCGTGTACAAGGAGAGCCTAGCAGCACGATGGGATGTAGAGCCAAATGAGCCATCTGAGATTGATGAGGATGAGACTGCAACAACTACAAATGTAGGGTTGGTTGGTGTTCCTTTGGCGGATCTTGATTGTGAGGAGTCCAATAGTTCCAATGATGAGGAGTTTGCCTTAGGGGATGATTAGAGGCCTCATTTTGATATCATGCTACTCATTGTAATCATCTTTATGATATTTTTGATGAAATATAAATTAGAATGTTCTATTTGCTTATAATTTGAATTTTAATATTAATTAGTAATTTGATATTGTGTATTTGATGCAAGAGCATCTCGGGTTCATTGCAATCTTGCATCAACCAAAAACATCTGAGTTTTTCTGTTCTTGATCACTGGTTGCTGTGTTTCTTGTCGCGGTCGAGTTATACAGATCCTTGGAGGTTGTGGTCATAGATTCATGTTCTAGAGATCATTAGGAAGCTTTTCCTATGATCGCAACTCATTTGGAGTATTGTTCCTAAAGTTATGCTGGATTCTTTGGCTGTGTTTAGAATGTGTTCTTCATGTTCTTGAACCGGTCAGTGCTGGAATTATTGGTTGGATTTCCTTGCTCGGCGGTGCTTATGACTCATTTTCCTATGTGACTACGTGTGTGGCCGACCTATTTGTATGATCGCTCTTTGTGATTTGTTCGTTGGTTAAAGATCTTAGATTGGAGGCCGACTGGGAGTTAGTTGGTAACACATTTTGTTTCTCTTGGGAAATGTAATCTTGAAGCCGACCTGTTAGGTTGCGGTCGTGTATTTAAGTTGGGTTTTGGTTCTTGTTTAAGAGGTCGAAGACAGTAAGCTAGGGTTTGAAGGAGGCTGTTTTGCAGTCATAGGTCAGGAAGGATAATTATGTTTTTTTTGTAATAAGTCCTTGGCATTTTGAGTTGGGCATGTTGACTGCTATTGCAGAGCTTTGCAACTGTTTTACCTGCTAATGAAAAGGTTGCATGTGTGTTCCATACTCTAGATTTGTGTATCTTGAAATCTTTGATTTTTTGTTGTGTAACTCTTGCTGCAAGGTTGGACTATTCATTTTCGTGGACCCTTTTACCTTGGCTGCGTCAGGTGGTATCAGAGCGAAGGTTTTCGATTGCGGTGAATAGATCTTGTCTCCTAAGTGTGTGGTTCCCGATCTGTTTTGTCATGGGGTAGCAGAATAAGGATCTGACCCGCGGTTGCAGAGGAATCATCGAATATGGATAGGAGAGGTGCTAGAGGTGGAAGAGGTGCAGACCCTAATGTTGTTGAAATGTTGAGACAAATTGCTGCTAGATTGCTGCCAGATTGGAAGCGGTTGAAACGACCCAGAGGAGAGGTCGACATATTGAAGAAGTAAGTGATGTTGAAGAAGAAATTGAAGAACAAGTTGAAGGAGAAACCCGAGAACAACCTGAAGTGGATCAAGGAGAAGAAAGGTTTATTAGGGCTCTTACTAGGGTTAATACCAGACCACATTTTAATTCACCAGATTATGATGGTCGATTGGATGCAGATGAGTTGTTGGATTGGATCTCAGCTATGGACAAGTATTTTGATTTTGAAGGTACTGATGAAGACAAGAAGGTAAAGTATGCTTGTACTAAGTTAAGAGGTCATGCTTCACTTTGGTGGGATCATTTGCAGAATGATAGGAGTAGAGGTAAAGAGAAGATCAAATCTTGGGATAGGATGGTGAACAAGTTGAAAGCAAAGTTCTTACCCTGTGATTATCAGGTCTTCTTGATCAAAAGATTGCAGAATTTGAGACAAAAGGATATGAATGTGAAACAGTACACCGAGGAGTTCTACAAGTTGGATATCAGATTTGGCTTTGAAGAGGATGAAGCAGAGAGAGTTGCAAGATACCTGAACGGTTTGAGGATGTCAATACAAGAGGAGCTCATTATGATTAAAATCGGGAATGTGGAAGATGCTTACCAGTATGCCCTAAAGGCTAAAGACAAGTTGAATAGAAGACAAGAACAAAGACAAAGAGGCAGAGGTGGAGGAATTCAGAGAGGTAGAGGTTGTAGATCGGTTGGTGACTCTTACAAAGGGAAGACAGAGGAGAAGACTCCTGAAAGGAATTCTTACAGAGGTGGCTATAGGAATGAGGGCTACCGAAGAGATGATAAAAGGTTGTTTAAGGACACTTGTTTCAAGTGTGGTGGAGAAGGTCACAGGGCCTTTAAGTGCAAACAAGGTGGATCTGAAAGAAGAACAAAAAGAAGCAGAAGGACAACTCTTGTGGAAGAAGAGGGATCTTCTAAATCTGTTAACAATAATCGGGCTGAAAAGGGAGAGACATTGATCATGAGGAGAACCTTGTACCATGTTGAAAAGATGGAGAACATTTGGCAAAGAAAGAACATGTTTCGAACCAGATGTCTTGTTGGTGTTAAGGTATGTAAAGTCGTTGTTGATGGTGGAAGTTGTGAGAATTTGGCATCTGAGGAAATGGTAGACAAGTTGCAATTGCAGAGATTGAAACATTCTAAACCCTATGAGATTGCATGGATAAAAGATGATCACAAGGTGTTGGTAAGTGAACAATGTTGGGTTAAGTTGAAAATAGGGAAATATCATGATGAAGTCTTGTGTGATATAATGCCTATGGATGTATGGCATGATTTGTTGGGTAGACCTTGGCAGTATGATATACAAGCTATACATAATGGGAGAAGAAATACATATACTTTTGTGGCTAATGGTATGAAACAAATATTGATGCCTTTGGAGGAACTTTTTAAGGGGGAAATTTGTACCAGTGCTAGAATTTGCATGGTTGATGGAAGGAAATTCTTGGAAGGAATTAAGACATGAGAATGTTTGTTTTGCTATTGTTCCAAAGAAGACGGTAGATATAGATCTGAGCGGTAAATACCCTGAAGAGATAAAGGACATGTCAGATGAGTATACAGATGTGATTTCAGATAATGTACCTGATGGTTTGCCACCGGTTAAGAGTATTAGTCATTGCATAGATCTAATTCCTGGAGCTAGTTTACCTAATAAAGCAGCTCACCAGTTGACACCAACAAAGAATGAGGAGTTGAATAGACAAGTACATGAGTTGTTGCAGAAAGGATTAATCAGAGAAAGTTTGAGTCCTTGTGCAGTATCTGCGGTATTGGCACCTAAGAAGGATGGACAGTGGAGGATGTGTACAGATTCTAGAGCAATATACAAGATTACTATCAAGTATCAGTTTCCTTTACCTAGGATGGATGACATAATGGTTTGCTTGAGTGGAGCTAAGTATTTCACAAAAAATGATTTGAAGAGTGGTTATCATTAGATTAGAATAAGAGAAGGTGATGAATGGAAGACTACTTAACTAAAGAAGGTTTGTATGAGTGGTTAGTAATGCCTTTTGGTTTGTCCAATGCACCAAGTACTTTCATGAGGCTGATGAATGAAGTGTTGAAGGAAGTTTTGGGTAAGTTTGTCATAGTTTATTTGGATGACATTCTGATTTTTAGTAAGACAAAACAAGAACACCTGTTGCATGTAAGGCAAGTATTGCAGAGGTTAAGAGAGGAGAAGTTGCTGATAAATTTGAAGAAGTGTACTTTTATGAAGAATGAGCTTGTATACCTTGGATTTGTAATTTCTGCTGAAGGATTGAAGATGGATCCTGAGAAGGTTAGAGCAATTGTCGAATGACCTGAACCTGAAAGTGTTTGTGAGGTAAGATCATTTCATGGCTTGGCAAGTTTTTATAGGAAGTTCATTAGGAATTTTAGTTCTGTTTGCAATGCTATGACTGAGACAATGAGGGGAGATAAGAACGAATTCAAATGGATACATGGAGCACAAAGAAGCTTTGATTTGTTGAAGCAAAATGTAACTGAACAACCTGTGTTATAGTATAGCACTACCAGATTTTAGTAAGGTATATCAAGTGGACTGTGATGCTAGTGGAAGTGCAATCAGAGCAGTATTGAGTCAAGAAGGTAGACCGGTTGCTTACTTTAGTGAAATATGAATGATGCAAGGAGAAACTATTCTGTTTATTATCAAGAATTTTATGCTATTGTTCAAGCTTTGAAGTAGAGACATTACTTATTGCCTAAGGAGTTTGTATTGTATACTAATCATCAGGCCTTACAATATTTGCATAGTTAGAGTAAGTTGAATCAGAGACATATGAGATGGGTTGAATTCTTACAGAGTTACTCATTTGTGTTGAAGCACAAGAGTGGTAAGTCTAATAAAGTTGTTGATGCTTTGAGTAGAAGAAGGAATCTTATGACAGAGATGAAGGTGACAGTAATTGGATTTGATGAATTGAAGACTTTGTATAAGGATGATCTTGATTTTGTTGAACCTTGGAAAGCTTGTAAGGAGCCTTTGGTTACCGATAGGAGTTCTTTGTTGGATTATTTCATACAGGATGGATTGTTGTTCAAAGGAATTCAATTGTGTATACCAAGGGGATCTATGAGGGAAAGTCGGATTAAGGAGAAACATTGTGGAGGATTAGCTGGACACTTTGGGATCGATAAGACAGTGACAATTATCAAGGAGCAATATTATTGGATGCAGATTCATAAGGATATTAGGAATTTCATTCAGAAGTGCAGGATTTGTCAAGTTGCTAAAGGGAATAGTTAGAATATTGGGTTGTAAGAAGACATCAGATGCAATACATATAGCTGATTTGTTTTTCAAGGACATTGTCAGATTGCATGGGTTGCCTAAGAGCATTGTTTTAGATGGGGATACTAAGTTTCTTGGATATTTTTGGAGGATACTTTGGAGGAAGCTTAACACAGAATTGAAGTTTAGTTCTACATTTCACCCACAGACTAAAGGACAGACTGAAGTTGTTAATAGAAGTTTGGGTAATCTACTGAGATGATTGGTTGGTGAGAAGGTAGGTAATTGTGATTTGGTTTTGGCACAAGTAGAGTTTGCTTATAATAATAAAGTGAATAGGAGTACTGGGAGAACACCTTTTGAGATTGTTTATGGTTTACATTCTAAAGGAGTAATAAAAATGAGGGATATCAGTGTTGAAGAAAAGAGGAGTGCTGAAGCAGAACAATTTACTGATCATATGAAGGATTTGCATGATAGAGTTAAGAAACATTTGGAAGGCATGAATGATAAGTATAAGGAGAGAGATGATAGAAAGAGGAAGCATAAGGAGTTTGAAGTTGGTGATGAAGTGATGGTTTTCCTGAGAAAAGGTAGATTTCCAGTTGGTACCTATAGTAAGTTGAAGATGAAGAAGTTTGGACCTTGTAGGATTTTGAGAAAGTTTGATTCAGGGAATGCTTATGAAGTTGAGTTACCTGGGGACATGGACATATCAAGTATATTCAACTTAGCAGACTTGTATGAATATCTTGAAAGAGATAGCAGTGAGGGAGATGGATTAGAGAGTTTGTTACAGTATCCTAAGAAGCTGAAGGAGGAGGTTGAACAGATCTTGGATACCAGAATTGGTCGAAGCACTAGAGGAAAGTAGTATGAGGAATATCTTGTTAAGTGGAAGAACAAATTGGTTGAGGATTCTTCATGGATTTCTCAGGTGGAGTTAAATCGCTTTGGTTTTCCTTCATCTTAGCAAAGTTAGAGGCTCACTTTTCAAATAACCCTGGGTGTTTGATAAGGAGCATCTTGGGTTCATTGCAATCTTGCATCAACCAAAAACATCTGAGTTTTTCTGTTCTTGGTCACTGGTTGTTGTGTTTCTTGTTGCGGTCAAGTTATGGAGATCCTTGGAGGTTGCAGTCATAGATTCGTGTTCTAGATCTATTAGGAAGCTTTTCCTATGTTCACAACTCATTTGGAGTATCACGCCTAAAGTTATGCTGGATTCTTTGATTGTGTTTAGAATTTGTTCTTCATGTTCTTGAACCGGTCAGTGCTGGAATCATTGGTTGGATTTCCTTGCTTGGCGGTGCTTATGGCTCATTTTCCTATGTGACTACGTGTTTGGCCAACCTGTTTGTATGATCGCTCCTTGTGATTTATTTGTTGGTTAAAGATCTTAGATTGGAGGCTGATTGGGAGTTAGTTGGTAACACGTTTTGTTTCTCTTGGGAAATGTAATCTTGAGGCCGGCTTGTTAGGTCACGGTCCTGTATTTAAGTTGGGTCTTGGTTCATGTTTAAGAGGTCGAAGACAGTAATCTAGGGTTCGAAGGAAGCTGTTTTGCAGTCATAGGTCAGGAAGGATAATTAGGTTTTCTTTGTAATAAGTCCCTGGCATTTTGAGCTGGGCATGTTGACTGCTATTGCAGAGCTTTGTAACTATTTTACCTGTTAATGAAAAGGTTGCATGTGTTCCATACTCTCTAGATTTGTGTATTTTCTTCTTGAAATCTTCGAGTTTCTGCTGTTTAACTCTTGCTGCAAGGTTGGATTGTTCATTTTCTTGGACCCTCTTACCTTGGAGGCATTAGTATTGGGTATGTTACTACGTTGAATGTTCAATGGTTCATGTTGCAATTTTGCTATGTTTAAGTATTTGGTATTATTAGTTCTTATACTATTATACATCATTTCATAACTAGCATTTCAAGTACTATATGTATAGTATATTACAACAGCCCCCTGCCGTCCCGAAATTGAAGCCCTTTGTCCCCCCATCTCGGAAACCCGTCCCGACGTCCCCAGTGCTCATGTTACACTGCAAAAACCAGTGTTCCATGGGGACACCTTTCCCCTCCCCAAAAAAGTTCTTTTTCAAACGGGGGCATCCGTGGGATGTGGGTATGGGGATGAGAATTCTCTTCCCGCCCCACTTCACCATCATCACCACCGGAGAATTTTCAATGGATAATGCCCCTATAAAGGGGAAATCTCCATGATGGCCCCCCCCCCTTTAGGGGAATGTTGAGGGGATGCTAGGAAATCCCCGAGACAACATGGAAAATTAATGAATAGGGGCATTGTCTAGTAATCTCTCAAGGGGCTTCACCGTTAGACCCTTTCTCTTGTTTTTATATATATATTTGCTACATCAACAACCATCCCAAAATTTGGGTCCTTGGTCCCCCCCCACCCTATCTTAAAACTCACCCCCTCATCTCTTGTCTCGAAACTCCATTGAGGCACAATAATTAAACAAAATAAGCATTATCATGCCACATATCTTTCTATAAATTTAGGCTGGAATATAAACACAAAGGCAAGAAACAAGAAATTAATAAATTTAATAGACCTTATTTTTAATTATAAGCCAATGACGCTAAGAAAAGTAAGGAATGAATGAGACACCAAGATGGCAAAGAGTACTAATCAGATGAAGCCTTATTTTTTATTATAAGCCAATGACACTAAGAAAAGTAAGGATTGAATGAGATACCAAGATGGCAAAAAGTACTAATCAGATTTGATAGCAGGAGAGAATGAAGCTCCAGAAGCATGACTGGAGGATGACCTTTCACCTTCCTCACCAAGTTCTAGAGCTACACTCTCCTTTGTCTTTAAAAAAATCGATTTTATGTTTTTAAAGTTAAAATGTTGTGTTTTATAAAATAAGCCAATGGCACCAAGAAAAGTACGGACTGATTGAGACACCGAGATGACAAAGAGTACTAATCAGATTTGATAGCAGGAGAGGTTGAAGCTCCAGAAACATGAATGGAGGATGACCGTTCACATTCCTCACCAATTTCTAGAGCTACCACTCTCCTTTTTCTTCAAAAATAATTCAATTTTTAAGAACTTGAAGTTAAGATTTTGTGTTTTGTTTGTAGATCTTTTGCATTGTATTAAAAAAGCTCTTTTAAAGGTTCAAACTGTTGCTGTTTTATTTTTGGCACTCAACCTAGGTGAGTTTTTATGTTGTAATTTTATTTCCTTTTTGCAATTGGGCTTTAAAAATGCACTTTGAATGGCTTAAACATCTTGCTGCTTTATTGTTTATATGAGTTACAATGATTAGGACTACAGCATAATGAAGGGAATGGATAGTGCAAATGAGGGGGTTGGAGAAAAAAGGGAAAACCCATACAAACTGAAAGTTCAGTTGCGAATTCTTGGAGTTTGATTGTACCACCATGGGCCAAGGGGCCATTTCACAAGAACAATCTGTTCCAACGGTCTGCCTCATTGACATAAATAAATCACATAATAAAGGGGAATTGACATTGGAATTACAACATTTACTTGTTGGAAGGGAAATATTAGAGTGAGCATGTTTTCTAAGTTTACAAGGCAGAAGGGTTTTGGTTTGCGAGGCATTTATACTTTAATATAGGGCCAAATTATCAGATTATTCCATGGAGATATATCCACTCCATCTACAACAACCACTTTCTCAAGGACTTCTAGGCATATTTTTAGTTTGACGCCTCCTATAGTTTTGATTTTCAAGGAAATGAAGCTGAAGAATAAAAGAAAGGCTACGAGTATGGTGTCCCATACAGTAATGAACATATTAAAGAACAATATTGAGAGGAAATAGATGATGAGATTGACAAGTACTTTTCCAATTGCATTCCTTTTCATCTTGTTTGCTCCTTTTATTTTAAAGAGGCTATGGCTAAAATAGCCAGAGGAAATACATCTTATGTGCCTCCTAAGGATACAAAGTTGATGACCACCATTGTGGACAAATATTACATAAGGATGTAAAGTTTCTGTTTCGAATGGGTATCTCATGGCTGCAGTAACATCATAGACAAATGGATGGCTATTAGACTACAAACAATCATCAATTTTATAGTTACATGTAAGAATTTGCTTCACTTCCTTAGGGCGATTGACCATCTAGGGAAATGAAAGGATGCATAGTTTCTATTTCAAATCTCAAGAGATGCCATTGAGGAGGTTGGTCCTCCTTTCAATCTACACAAATGGTTACTTTGTATGTGTGCATGGTAGAAGACAAATTAGTTGAGTCCACTTACTAACACATCTACTTGACCCCTCATTTGCATGCTGTGAACAATTCACTCAAGGTCCTCAACAAAATCGAGTGGTTCAAAATGTTCCTAGTGATGCAAGGGAGGCACAAATGCTCATTTGCAACCCCATTTTGTTGGCACTATTTTGGTCCTTTCTTGAGAAAGAATTCCTCAAACCAATAGTGACTAGATTTGTAGTTCACTTCAATTTATTGTTGATGATACTTGAGTTATAGGATCCCTTGCAATTTATGATCATGACATGAGAGCATTCTAGGTGGAGGGAAGTGGGATGGTCCAAGATAGAGCGAGAGAAGATGGTTAATGAGGTTGTAGTTAGTTATAGGTTTTGGTTAGATGTGAGATATATCTCGCTTATCACCATCATCAGATGTGGGGATTTTTATAGTTCTAACTTCTAGCCGTGGGGGATGAGCGTATTGATTGGATTCTTGGCTAGATGATGGCTTCCATTTGTAAGAGAGACCCTACCCTAGAGTTCTACTACAAGCGTATTTAGCCTATCATTCAATGGAGGTGGGAGATGTTGAACAACCCCATTACACATGGCTGCATATGCAATGAATCCAACATGGTATGTGGAGAAGCTGTGTGCTGTTGTCATGATTGATGACGAGGTGGTAAAGAAGGGTCTTATGAGGACTTTCAAAAAAATAAGTAGTCTAGACTCTAGAGGAAGCTTCAGATATTATAATTAGGTGGATCAAATTCACTTAGTTTGACATCTATATGAGTTAAAAGAAGATAGTACTCACTTTGGCACAAGAGAGGCCAGTTGGCAAGTTTATTGGCTTCCAAGATTGTTGTGTACTTTTGCTCTTTGCCTCCACTTGCAGATTTTTAGCTCATCTGCTGCTGAGAGGAAGTGGTTGACATATATCTATATTGACTCGCTTTAGCGGAATGATGTACCTCTAGGAGAGCAAAGAATCTTTTTTTTGTAAAAAGTGCTTTGAGTTTCATTGATTGTAAGACCTCGAGTACAAGAACTTAGCGGCATGGTGGGATGTAGGGCATGAGGATGCCACACAGATTGATGAAAATCAACATATACAGGCAATAGTGATTAAGGTTCCCTCATAGGAGGAAGATAAGTCCAGTAATTCTAGTGATAAAGAATAGCTTCTGAGATATTTATCAGATGATGTGTCAAATTTTTGAGTTTGTCGCTCAATGTAGCTTTCTAGCATGCATGCAACATTTCTTGTTTTGGCATTTCTTAGCTCTAACTTATAACTCAATTTGTAACTTTGTTTTATGAAATAGATCATGATATATATTATACTTTATCACGTGTATTATTGGATCAATGGATTGCTATAGTGGTATTCAACACATTGTTATTGCTGCTTAATTTCCAAAATTTCATCTTCTTTTAGTTTGTTTAAGTTATTTTAATTTAATTTTTTATATTTTAATGGCCTTCCTTCCCACTGTCCCTAGAATCCAGGAAATTTTTACTTCTCCCTAAAACTCTAATCCCCCTTCCTGCTGTCTCCAAAACTTGAAGAAACACTGACACTAGGCAATCATTCTTTCCTCACTAACCACATGTCCTGAAATCATTCTTCTTTTCCGAACGTTTTGATGAAGAGAAATGTGTTCTTGGCCTCCTTTAGGGTGTTGGGTGATCCCTTTGTTCCTTTAGAAGTAGAGGTTTCTTTTCTTTTTCTTCTTACTTACTTACAAAAATGGCGAAAAGGATCCTGCAAATTGGAGAAAGGCTTGTTTTTTTTGTGCAAGATAATATGAAAAGGAGGTCCTTCTAAAGAGGCTTTCATCTTTTAAAGTGCAAAGATAGGAAATCTGTGAGGTGTCATCCATGCATGACACCCATTGAATGATGGACAAGTTGCCAGCATCCTATTACCCAGTGATCATGCCGTCTCCTAGCATAATGAAGTATACCTATTGGCAGGTGAATCTTGTGGAAGACTGAAGGACTTCTCCCTAATTTGCTATATGTTTTCTAACATGGTTGGTATTAAGTATGGCTAATGATGCAAGATGATCCTACTTTATTACTGCAATCCTTAGAAACTTTGTCACGACAAGAATAAGTGTTATAAAATCTGCTGCATATTTTTTTGGTAATCATGATTTGAGCTGTGGATTATCATTCTGTTGTTGAATACCCTCGCTTGCGTGCAGGGGTATCGTTAGATTATAGCATGATATCCTAGTAATAATCTAACATCCTTTTTGGGCAATGAAAAGGGGGATATCTTTATTTTGTTGAATTTTCACCTTTTGTATATGGATAATTTAGTATGTTCTATTAGTGAGTATTTAATAAATTTATTATGTAAATGTGTTATGTCCCTCCATTCAGCCAAGTAAAAGTTTCATGTTCTCACTTCCAGGTATCTTAATGACAACTTTGTGACTGGAGGAATTCCCGCACAGATTGCCAACTTGAAAAACTTGGAAATTTTGTCAGTATATTCTTTTACAAAATTATGTAATTTTTTGAGTAGTATGCTTTGTGTATTCAAATCCTTTTGTTTTATATTTTTGTTAAATTATCCTATTTGTACCAGATACATAGAAATGAGTCCTGTCTTTTATCCAATTTCCAATTGAATTTTTAGTAGAATTTCCAAGTGATGTAGTTGTCTGTTTATTAGGTATTTGTCTAACAACAAAATTGCTGGTATTGTGCCACCGGAGATTGCTACTCTGCCAAGATTAACCTACTTGTAAGTTTTCTCTTCTTGCAGTTCCTTTTATAGATGCTCTGCCTAATTTTATATTATAAGGATGTGCTTACGTAAATAATTTTGGACTTGCATGCTCTCTAATCCCTAGGATGGTAGTCCAAATTTATGAATTGTTTAATTTTATAGCATTTCTGCACCTGTTAATAAGGGGATACAGAAAGAAGAAAAAAACTGTTGGAGGATGGGATGGAAGTGTTGCTCTTACTATTTCACTCATGATTCTCTAAAATATTATTAAAAATAATAAATGATAGTGCTAGAAAGAGAGAAAGATCAAAAAGTTTATTCTTCTAATTCCTCGTAGTGTGGATACCTTTTGCAATGTGCATTCTTATGAAAGATTGATGCCAAAGTTCCAACCAGGTTCTGCAAAGTTTAAGGAAGCATATTATAAGTTGCTTAGTTTCTTAAATAGATAATTGTTTTTGTTAATGTGTTGGCCTTTATGGCAAAGATCAACGCATTGGACAAAGTGGCAATAACAATAATTAACATATGGGATATATTATTGATATATTTAATTATGATATATTATAAGCAATGTGCGCTGATATTTTAGTTTCCTTTGCCATGTGATTCTGACAGATATCTTGATCACAACTCCCTTACTGGAAGAATTCCCGATGCATTTTACCAGCATCCTTACCTGAAAGAAATGTAAGCCTCCTTTTTAGTCAGATACACCTGGAATAGGTCTCCATGAATAAAAATCATTTTTTGTCTGGCATGATAAATCATGATCAACATGGTACCTGCAAGGGGTAATTGCTTTTGTAGTTCTTAGGATTCAGGGTTTTTGAATACAATATATTGAATGCCAAAAGCTGAATAATAACTTCTGTAAGTGTATCCTCAGGTATATAGAAGGAAATCAATTTCGCTCTGGTGTCAATCCAATTGGTGTTCATAAAATGCTGGAGGTATCAGACACAGAATTCCTCTTCTAGGCAGCTTTATTTTGCCTTTGATTCCAGATTTGCAGCATGCATTATCTTCCCTGAAGAGGAGAGTACAACGATGCTTTTTACTTTAACCTGTCTTCTAGTTGTTTTAAACGACGTCTTTGTATTAATATTTTTTGGTAGAAGTGCTTTTAATTGAGTATTTCCCAAAGCAGTGTTTGTCGAAGGACAAACATAATACAAGATTTTTACCTGAAAATGGTGTCATTCTTAATTAGAATAAATTGTTTCATAAGTTTGGAGTACAAATATCTTTCCCTAGAAAATTAGAAACAGTTCTGACTATATATCATGAAAGCTAGAAAAAGCCATGGATCACCTACAATTGAAAATAACTACTGTAAACTTTGAGGCAATCTGGTGCCGATGTGTGGTCTAAATCTTTAACCTCTAATTATTGGAATTTGGAAATGAATGTTTCTACAGGTTACTGAGTTGGTAGGGTTGTACCCAGGTCTGTGTTTGAGCTTTTTCTGGAAGCTTGTTTTTATACTTTTATATCAACAAATCATTTTTATTTGGGGACATTTTGTAAGAACAATTCAATGCTGACCTTACGAGTTCATTTCTTCATGAGCAGATGTATGGTGCTTTTGGTAAGAGTTCATATTTTTGCAATATAGTTTTTTTTTTTCTAATTTGTTAAATTCCCTTTGAGAAGTCACTAGCTTACATACGTTTGATTACCAAGGTGTACCTGCTCCATCAAAGTCATCCATGACTTGGATCCATATCATCTGCCCCTGTAAGTTCGATGCAATACTTTCTTCTGTACAACGCTTAGTTGTCTCCTTGGGATTTGAACTAAGGCTTCCCTTGCAAGCTCCGATGCTGTTTCACTTAAGCTCATTTCATGTTACCAAAGCATCTAATAGAAAAATGTATGACAAGAAATACAAGAAACAAGCATAATTTATGTCAAAGAAGAATGAATTATATTTCTTGCTAAGTGGGTTATTGATAGTTTTGGATTCAACAAACAATCCAAGCTTCTCAATAACATGCTAGGATATTCAGTATTAGAATTTGTAATGAACCTAACTGTGGTTTAAAAGGGAAAATGACTGCAGTAGGTCTGATTTCTTTATTTCAAATGTTGCTTTGCAAATTTATATAGAATGGTAGTGGCAACCTTGCTTGATTAACTTCTCAATGTTTTAAAGGAAAATATAGAGATACCAAAGAACTAAGCTTTAAACATTGAATAGTATTCAGTAATCAAGTAAACGCCTACATATATTGGAATCATATTACAATCATGACTTTTCCTCAATAAAAATTCCAGAATGAGTCTCAATGAAAAGATATGCACCTAGTATCAAAACACCCGAAATGGATGGTAGCACAAGGTGGACCGGCGCTGAAAGATTTGCTGTGTATAACCCGCACCTATCTCGACATGTCCCCACGGGATCCCTGTCCAATATGAGGTTGACGCGACAACTAACTATTCTGTTCGGCGTCCAACATTACCACTCTGACTGTATCGCTGGGAGTCACCACTCTACTCGGTTGTTGCGCGGATTGTTACCTCCCAACTTGGTTACAATGCCGTCTTGGCCCGTGAAGCAGCTACGTGATTTCCAGCCGACGCCTTCCACAACGACACCCACACCTCCCTTGTCGCAGACATCAAACAATGGTTATGTCTACTGAATCATGGCCCTCACGCATGAGACTCTCTAACGGTTATCGCCCAACAGTGATGTTACGTGGGTAGTGGGAATAGTCTCTTCGCTGTTATTACTCCTTCACTATGCTCCACACAAACTATAAACCCTTCGATCCTTATTGCATTCCAAACACACTCGAACTATTGTATCCAACTGTTGAGATGTTACTGATTTCTTTGCTTCTGAAATCTGATTATGGAAAATGCTGATGGAATAACGATTCTTCTATATTTATGCATCAAACTCCCAAAGTGAAATTTGAGTTGTATATGGAGTATTTAATCTTACCAATACATTAAGCTCTAAAAATGAAATCTGAGATGATTCCACCACTATTGAAATGCTGGGGCTACGTCCAACCTTTCAAGTTTTCATCAAGGGGTTGCATCCTTAAGAAAATATAACCAGTCACAAATGCAACCATAATTTAATTTCTTTGTTTATAATATCTTATGGTGCTTTTCCCAAGAATGCCTTTTTCTTCTATAACCTCGAAGTGAGGGAAAATACACATACTTAAGCAATGTGGGAAAAAATTGCTCACTTAAGTCACTTAAGTTACCTTTTTGAAATAAAGTAACTTAAAGTCATAAAGTGACTTTATAATGTCACTTTATAAAATAAAGTAACTTGACTATAGAAAAGGAGCCCAAAATAATAAATATTTGCCCCTGAACCCTGTGACTGGCTGGCATCCTCTGAAAGAAGCCATTAGCCTATCCGGATGGGAAGATAGGCTAATTAGGCACCATAATGGCCTACTACAGAGAAGGGGACATTACAGGCCTCCCTTCCCGGGATTGCTTGCCCTCAAGCAATCTCAATGCTGGATGTTGCAGAATCGACTCACTCTCCCATGTAGCATTCTCGATCAGTGAGTCCTTCCATCGAATCAAGTATTCTCTGATGCCCCTATTCTGCAGTTTCCTTTCTCTGATCTTAATCACCTCAGCTGGAACCATAACCAATTTTCCTTCCTTGTCAAGCGAGGCTAAACCAACTGAAAGAACTATTTGTTGTTCAATTGCCTTCTTGAGGCAAGACACATGGAAAACATTATGAATCCGGCTGTCTGCCGGTAGCTCGAGCTCGTAAGCTACCTCACCTAGCCCTCCTAGAGATGCGATAAGGACCGTAAAACCGGGGCTTGAGCTTTTTTGACCCACTCTTCTTCAGAGAACTCTATCTATAAGGCTGAAGATGAAGGTAAACCATATCTCCTGACTCAAAACTTCGCTATATCCGATGTCGATCAGCATACATCTTTTGTTGATTCTGTGCCCTCTGAATGTTCTCTCTAAGAGACCTAAGGATATTATGATGGTCCTGTAGCTAGTCTCTCACAATCGGTGCCCTGCTGTCCTGAAGAGCCAAGTCTATAAAAGATAATGGCTCGCTACCATAAAGAGCTTGAAATGGTGACATACCAATAGTCATGTGATAGGTGGAGTTGTAGCAAAACTCCCCCAAATACAACCATCTGACCCAAGCCCTCTGCTGCCCTGCTACATAATTCCGGAGATAACCTTCTACCCATTTGGTCACAATCTCCGTCTGGCCATCTGTCTGCGAATGGTAACTGGTGTTGAGAGTCAATTCAGTGCCTGCCAATTTGAACAACTCTTGCCAGAAGGTGCTGAGAAACTTACTATCCCAATCACTCACAATGGTCTTGGGAAGACCGTGCAGCCTAAAGACTTCTCGGAAGAATAATTCAGCTACCTGCGCAGTTGACCAATCTGCTACAATAGCAAAGAAATGAGAAAACTTAGTAAGTTGTCTACCACCACAAATATACTGTCCTTGCCTTGTACCCTCGGCAAACAAGTAATAAATTTGATCGATATACCTTCCCACCTCTGAGCTGGAATGGGTAGGGGCTGTAAAAAAACCAATCGGATCCTCGTCTTCAGACTTGTTCTACTTACAAGTCTAACACTCTCTGACATACTGGAGGACATTGTCCTTGAGGCCCTTCCATGAGAACCTCTCCCTGACCTGCCTGTAGGTCTTGAAAAAACTCGGGTGTCCTTCTGTGGGCGCATCATGAGCAACCCTCATTATCTTAGCTTTAAGTTTAGAATCTGGCACTCGGTAGATCCTGTCCTTATAAAAGATGATGTCATCAATTACCTTGTACATGTTATCTGGGTACTGATAGTCCAGAATCTTACAAGTTTGAGTATTCTTAGAATACTCAACCAGTATGGGATTTCCAATCAGCGGAAATCTCTGACAGGATACAACAAGCTGCAACTGAGGGTCTCCTAGAAAGTGCATCGACGACAATATTATTTTTGCCTTTGACATACTCAATGTCAAAATCGTATGCCTGGATTTTACTGACCCATTTTTGCTGTCTTTCGTTCAACTCTTTCTGCTCCAAGAAGTAGCGTAGGCTGTTGTGATCCGTTTTAACAGTAAACTTGCCGCCTACCAGATACTGTCTGAATTTAGCCAAGGCGTGCATGATGACAAGCATTTCTTTGTCATACGTAGAGTACAACCTCTCATTGTCGTTAAGTTTCCTGCTCTCATATGCTATGGGATGCCTGTCCTGCATCAAAACTGCACCAATCCCATTACCTGAAGCATCACACTCTAGAACCAACGAACGAGAGAAATCTAACAGTGCTAGAACCAGACACGTACTCATGATAGTCTTGAGTCTATCAAAGACTATCTCTGCCTCACCTGTACACCTGAAAGCCCCTTTCCGAGTCAGATAAGCGAGGGGTAATGTTGGCTGAGAGAATCCCTTTACAATCCTCTTGTCATAAGAACATAACCCAAGGAACCCTCTCAAGTCTGACACATTTCGCGCCGATGGCCAATCAAGGATTGCCTGTATCTTCTCCTGATGAACCTTAACTTTATCTACCCCTATCACATGTCCCAGGTAGAGGATCTCAGTCAACCCAAACTCACACTTGGATCCTTTTGCAAGTAGAGACTGACTCTCCATGATGCTAAGAACCTCATCCAAGTGTCTCAAGTGCTCCTCCCATGTCTTGCTGAAGACCAAGATGTCATCAAAGAATACTAGGACACTTTTGCGTAATTGCTTTTTGAATAAGTGATTCATGCAAGACTGAAAGGTAGCTGGCGCATTAGTGAGCCCAATGACATCACTAGAAACTCATAGTGCCCATAGTGACATCTGAATGTCGTCTTATGAACATCCTCCTCACAGACATGTATCTGATGGTACCCTAATCGAAGATCTATCTTCGAGAAGTATACTGCACCATGTAGCTCATCTAACAACTCATCAATCCAGGGGATGGGGTAACTGGTCTTAATGGTACTCTTATTCAGTGCACGATAATCAATACACATGCGAAGAGTACCATCCTTCTTCACCAAAACCACTGAAGAAGCGAAGGGACTACAACTGGGCTTGATGTGCCCCATGTCTAGGAGTTCCTTTATCATCTTCTCTATCTCTTCATTATAGTGCCTAGGGTGACGATAAGGGGTAGTAATCACGGGCTTTGCGCCCTCCTCCATCTCAATGATGTGCTCAAACCCTCTATCTAGAGGTATGCTTGGAGGAATGTCTTCAAAAACCTGCTTGTGCTTATCAAGCACCTTCTGAATATCAATGTGAATCTGTTGCCCTGAATCTGGTGTGGGTTTTGAGGATATGAAGCACTGGGCTATCCACTCCATGTCACTATGCCTCATGATGGCCTCCATCCTGTGGGTTGACACTAACCTGGGCTCGCCATCTGGCATGGCTTTAAGAATCATCTGCTGATCACCTTGCATAAACTCCAATTGTTTCAGCTTGTGATCAATGGTGTACATCTCTAGTCTGTAACTATTGCATACCGAAAATAGCATCCAAACTGTCTAAATCAATGACATAAAAATCAGCCTCTAGAAGGTAATCTCCAAAGTTAATTGGGAGACCAGAGATCTTCCCTGTACAACTCAACAAGTCCCCTCCTGCCATCTTGACCTCAAACTCGGGAATGCCATCTACACGTAACCTCCTCCTGGAGACCATACCTGTGCTGATAAAATTATGTGTAGCACCGGTATCTAAAAGGCAAACGATCCTCTGTCCTCTAACCACTCCCTTCAAACGAAAAGGGTGACATGCGGGAATCCCTGAAAGGGTTGCTAAAGTAACTGGGGGCTGCTCGTGGGGGGTTTCTTCTTTTTTTCTTCTGCTGATTGCTCTACCTGAGCCTCCTAATCGCTGTCCTCCTCATCGCTTTCCTCATACTGCTCATACTCACCATTGGAAGCCACCTCAACATAATCTATTTTACCTTTCGCAAGGTACCCGTGGTCTAGAGTCCAAGACTCCCTGCAAGTAAAGCATAACTTCCTCCTCAACTCATTTCTAGTCTCAAAATCCAACCTAGGAGGCATACTCTTATTTTGATTTTTATTCTTTTGGAATGAAGAGGATCCCTTAAAAGTTTTCTTAGGTGGCTGCAATATGGAGGAAGGTGAATCCAAGTCATGTGCTTACTTAATAGCATCATCCAAGGTGTCTGGCTTGAGAACTCTAACCAGTCCTCTGAATTTATCTCGCAGGCCCTTAATAAACAACATTACCTTTATCTTTTCAGACATGTTCGGAACCATAATGAAGATCCTCTGAAACTCATCAATATAATGCTCCAGTGATCCACTATGTTTTAGCTGAGCTAACTCCCTGTAGTAGACATCTATGTCCTTCCTATCAAAATGGGTGATCAATCTCGTGCTGAAGGTCTCATAGGAAGTAATCAGTCCGTGATCCTGGGTGACAAGGCCGTGATGCCACCAATCATATGCAGCTCCCTCTAAATGCATAGTGGCAAATTTAATTGCCTTAGTCTCAGACATGGGTTTGAGGGTCAAAATGTATCTAGCTTGTGAATCCAAGCTCTAGCAGATGTCCTACCGCTGCCATCAAATGTAGGGAGAGTCAACTTATTCATAACATGTTTTAAGTCCCTGTTCTGACATCTGGGTCTACAATCTTGTTGGGTCGTGCCGAACTCTCTCTTCTGAACCCTGTACTAGGGAAAGGTCAAATCTGCCTTGACATTATCTGGTAACATATTCCACTCATCGTGCATGGTCATCACATTCTCGGGAAGAATGCCTGTTGCCTCTGGCAGTGCTACCTCCTCCCCTGCATTATTATCCTCAAAGTTAGGCATAAGGGGCCTATCAAAAGTACGAGTGGGGGCCCTAGCTACACTAGGTGATCACGCTACACTGCCTCCACCACTGTGATGACTATGGGGTCTCCTAGATGCTACTGTCAACTGCTGGATAACCCCTGTAAGCTGGTGTAGTACATCAACAATATGGTCCTATCCGTCTTGTATGGCCCTCAATGTTTCCTTGGCCTCTCCATCTGTCTCCTCAACCATATTAGTACTCGGAGTAACCTGTTGAAAAGCATACTTGATGCAGAGATCAGGGTGGTGAACCATGAAACAACCCAAAATGAACAAAAGTGTAATTGTGTTCCAAGTGACCCTTCTAGGTCCTGATGTGCAAAATCCACAAATAGTCAACTCTAGGAGGTTTCAAGGCTTCAATAGGTTTGTTTTATCATATATGACATGTTCCAATCAATATTTTTCAGTTTCAACACCTTTTAGGCCAAAATGCACAATGTAGCCAAATGTTGTCAATGCAAATTTGTACTCTGTGACAGCAGCAAGACAAAAAGATGGATAACTTTTGTTTTTACCAAAAGACCCCTGGAATAAATCACAGTTTCAAACACGCTCTATCCTTGCACAACACATATACAAAAATTAGATAAGCTTCCTTTGGCAAATAGCAAGGATTCTTCACAGTGACCCTGTTTTCAACAATTGAACCAATGATGCATTTACAAAGCAACATATAGTA
>MU225350.1:1416726-1441514 GCA_018584345.1 Thuja plicata
CTTTAAGTGCAACGTAGGAAGAATGTACAAAAGCTAACAATGTAAGATGGGTTGTGACTACTAGGACATGTTAGGTATCCATGTACAATGCAATGAAATCTCTCACAAATAGAGGAAAAAGAAAACCTAGTGGGACAAAACTCCTCGGTAAAAGAGAGATGAAAATACAAAATAACTCTTAAAGAATGAGAAGGACAGAGCCTCATGTGAGGAAAAAGTCCCCCATAAGAGAGAAGAAAAGAGATCAAGTAGCCCCCTCCTCAATGTAGAATGTCCACCAATGGTAGATACTCTAAGTTGTATGTAGAAAATGGTCCAAGATTGAGGAATAACATTCCTCCCCTTAGGAAGAAACAAAACTAAAGGTGTGTGAATGAAGTCTCCCCATTCCTGAAGGGAATATGTAGGAAGAAATCTAGAGATGTATAAAGTCTCTGAAAATTGCTCAAGTGTCCTCATGTTAATATTGAAAGTTGTCCCCTCTAAATTAGGTGTACTAGACCACAAGATAATTCAAGATGTTGTGGAGATGAACGTTGTGTGTGTATATATGCAAGAGTTCAGATGGTGCATGATGGCTACGTGGATTAACCCTTAGCACAAAGTTCACTTTGTTGGAGCCCCTTAATATTCTTGCAATGTATACAAGTGGAAAATTGTTAGGAGTAGGGTATTAAGTGTTTTGTACACCTTGCAAGTCCAAGGTCTAGTTGAAATTGTTTAATATTTGACATTTGTACTTTTTAGTATTCTAAATTATGTTCCCACATGGAAAATGATGCCGTACTTCAATGGAATCTTGAGATTTTTAGTTGGCACTTTCTAGCTCTTTTCATTGGTCTTATGATGATTCTAATAGGTCAATCGATTTAGGGCGTTAGTTAGTGAACTATGACTAGCATCTTTGATTGTCTATTTATAGTTGTGTATACTTGTAATTATTGCCTCATGATGAAGCATTTGGGAGTTACACTTTGACCCCATGGTCATAGGCTTCAAACTAGTCCAAGTTGGAAATTACATTCTATTTCTAGAGGAGTTGCTTTTGGACTATGGATTGCATGGGTTGAATGTGGACTAGTTGTACATGGTTTTGGTAAACCTTTCATTGTTTCTTAGGTAATATATTGAGGGCCTAGGATAGTGATTATAAGTTGATATATTGCATTGTTATGGTCTCCCACTTTTCTCTTTGTACCTCTATGATCCCTTGAGGGTTCGTTACCTAACATGGCTATTTGACCTTAATCCTTATGGTACTGGCTTTATTGGGTTTCACCTGGTTCAGGTATCCTCCACTTTTTTGACAAATATTTTCTAATGTAAGTAAGATGATTTGAAATTTTCATTGATCTACTTTGACTATTCATGGACATTAATATCCTTTTTTTATTTCACCCTTACAATGAATTTGAGCTTACACGGTTGACAGTTGTATTTTGAAAGTTCTCATTTAGGGAAATATTTTCACGATGAAGGAATCCCCTACTTCTATGGAATTTTGAATTCTATGCCGTAATCATTGAAATACAATTTTTTTGTTGGGTATATTTTGCTTTCTAAGAGCCTAGAATGTCCTGGAAGAACTGTAGAGATATGGTTACAATTTTTGTTGTCTCTTTCATAAGCATCATTATTTTTGGGAATCTTGTGCGCTGATATTTTAGTTTCCTTTGCCATGTGATTCTGACAGATATCTTGATCACAACTCCCTTACTGGAAGAATTCCCGATGCATTTTACCAACATCCTTACCTGAAAGAAATGTAAGCCTACTTTTTAGTCAGATACACCTGAATAGGTCTCCATGAATAAAAATCATTTTTTGTCTGGCATGATAAATCATGATCAACTCTTTCTGTTCCATGAAGCAGCGTAGGCTGTTGTGATCCATTTTAACTGTAAACTTGCCGCCTACCAGATATTGTCTAAATTTAGCCAAGGCATGCATGATGGCAAGCATTTCTTTGT
The DNA here is from genome assembly GCA_018584345.1 of Thuja plicata. NCBI lineage: Eukaryota > Viridiplantae > Streptophyta > Pinopsida > Cupressales > Cupressaceae > Thuja > Thuja plicata. The sequence goes on from MU225350.1 coordinate 1,418,697, forward strand.
CATATGTAGAGTACAACCTCTCATTGTCCTTAAGTTTCCTGCTCTCATATGCTATGAGATGCATGTCCTGCATCAAAACTACACCAATCCCATTACCTGAAGCATCACACTCTAGAACAAATGAACGAGAGAAATCTGACAGTGCTAGAACTAGGCACATTCACATGACAGTCTTGAGTCTATCAAAGACTATCTCTGCCTCACCTATCCACCTGAAAGCCCCTTTTCAAGTCAGATCAGTGAGGGGTGCTGTTGGCTGAGAGAATCCCTTTACAATCCTCTTGTAATAATAACATAACCCAAGGAACCCTCTCAAGTCTGACATATTTCGCGGTGATGGCCAATCAAGGATCGCCTATATCTTCTCCTGATGAACCTTAACTCCATCTGCCCCTATCACATGTCCCAGGTAGAGGATCTCAGTCAACCCAAATTCACACTTGGATCCTTTTGCAAATAGAGACTGACTCTCCATGATGCTAAGAACCTCATCCAAGTGTCTCAAGTGCTCCTCCCATGTCTTGATGAAGACCAAGATGTCATCAAAGAATACTAGGACACTCTTGCGTAACTGCTTTTTGAATAAGTGATTCATGCAAGACTGAAAGGTAGCTGGCGCATTAGTGATCCCAATGACATCACTAGAAACTCATAGTGCCCATAGTGATATGTGAATGTCGTCTTATGAACAGTCTCCTCACTGACACGTATCTGATGGTACCCTGATCGAAGATCTATCTTCGAGAAGTATACTGCCCCATGTAGCTCATCTAACAGCTCAACAATCCAGGGGATGGGGTACCTATTCTTAATGGTCCTCTTATTCAGTGCACGATAATCAATACACATGTGAAGAGTACCATCCTTCTTCACCAAAACTACTGAAGAAGCGAAGGGACTACAACAGAGCCTGATGTGCCCCATGTCTAGGAGTTCCTTTATCATCTTCTCTATCTCTTCATTATAGTGCCTAGGGTGACGATAAGGGGTAGTAATCATGGGCTTACCGCCCTCCTCCATCTCAATGATGTGCTCAAACCATTTGTCTAGAGGTATGCCTGGAGGAATGTCCTCAAAAACCTGCTTGTGCTTATCAAGCACCTTTTGAACATCAATGTGAATCTGCTGCCCTGAATCTGGTGTGGGTTTTGAGGATATGAAGCACTGGGCTGTCCACTCCATGTCACTATGCCTCATGATGGCCTCCATCCTATGGGTCGACACTAAGCTGGGCCCGCCATCTGACATGGCTTTAAGAATCATCTGCTGATCACCCTACATAAACTCCAATTGTTTTAGCTTGTGATCAATGGTGTACCTCTCTAGTCTGTAACCACTGCATACCCAAAATAGCATCCAAACTGTCTAAATCAATGACATAAAAATTATCATCTAGAAGGTAATCTCCAAATTGAATTGGGAGACCAGAGATCTTCCCTGTACAAATAAACAAGTCCCCTCCTGCCATCTTGACCTCAAACTCGGGAATGCCATCTACACGTAACCTCCTCCTGGAGACCATACCTGTGCTGATAAAATTATGTGTAGCACTGGTATCTAAAAGGAAAATGATCCTCTGTCCTCTAACCACTCCCTTCAAATGAAAAGGGTGACATGTGGGAATCCCTAAAAGGGTTGCTAAAGTAACTGGGGGCTGCTCGTGGGGGGATTTCTTCTTTTTTCTTTTGCTGATTTCTCTACTTGAGCCTCCTAATCGTTGTCCTCCTCATCGCTTCCCTCATACTGCTCATACTCACCATCGAAAGCCACCTCAACATAATTTATTTTACCTTTCCCAAGGCACCTGTGGTCTGGAGTCCAAGACTCCCTGCAAGTAAAACATAACTTTTGTAATGCCCCACCAACGAACCCAGGAGAACTAACCTAAACATGGGACCAAGTTAACGGAATAATTTTTTATTTAAAATGTTAATAAACAATAATGTTAAAAACGTGAAAGCAAAAAAATGAGACAAATGACATATACATAAGTACAACTCAACAAAGGTTACAACTCTCAAGGGTTCCTTGACGTAGAATTACTTAAGAAAAATAATCTACGAGAACAACTATAAAGAACTGACATAAGGATACATCAACTAAATCCAATAATACACATCTCATATAATAAGACCACATATACAACTGAATCAACATCCATTGCACATGTCGTAGGGTATGCAATAATAAATAACAATACCATACAATACATCCTCCAAGGGTTTCATCCAATATACACATATGGTACAAGTATACAACTCATGAAAATGTACAAGTTTTCAAAAGATGAAAAAGATAGAAGAAGAATAACTGCAACAAGGATCATCCAAGCATGAAGATGAATGTCAGATCTCAATGGTAATAAGAATCACTACCACCCGACCGCGTGGAACCAAAGGTCCACTCCCACCGTGCTAAGGAGATAATAACAAGCCCACACACACGGGTATACAACAAGAATGTAAACATCAAAGGTATACAACCATCATAAAGAAATGCATAGGAAGATCCTAGAAGCTCTCTGAATCACAATAAGGAATACTAAAGAACACCAGAGGTACTGACACACGTAGGATAACCTAAGCTATATATAAGAAGGTGTCATCATGTATGTCTCATCCTTGAGTTTTGTCCTAGCAATCCCTCAATGGATTTCGACACTCAAGTGACCATACACGACGCCAATGACCTCTCCAAACTGACAAGGTCACTAACCAAATTAATATCTTATTAGATTATAGTATCCCAATCCTAATAAAATATTAAGTTATCACTTGTTACCACTACTTACAATAAGCGATCCTAGCATCCACTTGTGGGCTTTGACACTTATTGCAAGCCACCTTCTACTATACAACTAGGTAACTTACCCTAGGTTCACACAAGAACATCACAAAGGTATATCAAAAACCTCATCACTGATTCCTGCTCATATAGGGATACACCCTCAGAGAATCAAAACAATATCAAAGAGAAGAACATAACTCTCAAATCTGGTTCTTGCCTACACAAGAACTATTGGTTCTCAATTAACCAATACCACATAAAGTACTATCACATGATCACGTAAGACTGGTTGAGACAAATCAGTTTGGGTAATAAGATTGAGACCCAAAATTGATGACAACATGCACATGCACTGAAACCCACAACACCATAGAAATAGAAAACTGAAAACCTCTGGTTTTACCTCCTGATAGCCAACTAACCCCAATAGACCACTGACACATAACAGTATCGCAAAAAAGGAAAAGAAACACACAATCTTTTAATCAGTCACTCAAAAGACACATCATCACATAATGAGTACAATTCCAGAAAGACAATAACATTTATTTATAAACTCATTTATAGTAACACTATGCAAATTAGTTTATTTGATAAAATTACTATCAACACTATAATTTAATTTTCCAAAGAAAATGCACATCAAGCCTATATAGACTAATTTGTAAAATTCACCCCATATAAATTAATCTATTTAATAATTACTAAAAACCAAATATAATTACAAGTAAAAGTTTTTTTTTTTGAAAATAGAATTTCTAAAAATAGAATACCACTCCATGCGAATTCTAAAAAAAAAACCTTTTTGTTTTGAAAAAAATATAATTTCTAAAAATAGAATACCACTCCATGCAAATTCTAATTTTTTTTTTTGAAAAAATATAATTTCTTAAAATAGAATACTACTGCATGCAAATTCCAACAAGAATTATTTTAATACAAATAAATAAATCTTTCTTAAATAACATGCAAATAAATATCTTATAAATACTTATTATTTTAAAAAATCTTATTTAATTAATTTTCATAATAAAAAAGAGAACATGCATTTATCCTCATTTTATATTTACATGCAACAATATTAAATTACTTAAATAATAAAGCATGCAATTTGATGCAAACAAGAGAAATATTCAAAATTTAATAATAACTCTTTATTTCCTTAAGATGATTTTCTAAGCATGCAAAGTGATAAAAACAAGAAAAATGTCTAATTTAATATTAATTTATTTATTTTTTTCAAAATTTTTTTTCTTTTTTTTAAGCATGCAAATTGATAATAACAAGAGACATTCTAAATCTAATATTTTAAGTTATTTTTAAGAAGAGTTTATTTCTTAAGCATGCAATTTTAACTCAATTTTTTTTATTTTCATGCAAATCTGGACCCAATTTTGGCAAGAACATGACAAAGGTGAATTTTTTACTTTCAAGGTAAGATATTCACAGATGTGAAGGTTTAAACCATTTCTTGGCAATTATCATCAATTTTATTTGAAAAATGGACATTTTTCCCAAATTGAAACCTTAAAGGCAATTTTGAACAAATTCATTTCCACATGAAAACCCTAATGCCCATTTTGCAACTAACACCTAAAAATGAAATCTTTATGCCAACAAACACAGATTTGACATGCAAACTTGAAGGAAAACACAAAATTGAAACAAAAACATATTTCTTAAATTTTAAATCAATAAACCACACAATAATCAAACAAGGAAGATCACACAAAGGATCCTAGCTTTTCGGATGCATGGAAGACAGGGATCCGAAAGCTATAATTAACATGAACAAGATCCTACCTCAATAACTGATGAGAGGAACAAAATCCACAATTCCAAGCAAAGAATAATTTCAAAAATGCTCTCAAGCTTTCACAATTCTTTCATCACTTGATTTTTTTTTTCCCTCATTGAATAACCTCCAAAATGACTTTCAATCCAAGGATATAGAAAACCAAGCAATTAAGTTTTCAAAAAGTGAAAACCCTAAAGGGAATATAAATTATCTAATTAATAATTAAAAGAAAATCTTTATTTTCAATTTTCACTTAAAGCATGCATAACTCAAGTTTATAATATAAAGACAAAGTGTTAAATTGAAAATGCATGTGAGAATATTTCAATTAAATAAATCAATTAATCATGCAACTTAAAGTAATATAAAATAATTCAACTATGCATAATTAATTATAATTAATTGAATTTAATATTTATTAAATCTCAATTATTTAAATCAAGACTTAATAATTAAATCAATTAATTAAATATAAACATTTAATTAATATTTAATTATTAAATAGACATATATTCATATATCAATATTTTAACCTTATTAAAGGTGCAATAATTAATATTAATATTTTCTATAGTTATTCATTAAATAAATCAAGCCAAAAGCATCATTAAACCATCTAAAACTCATCTAAACAGAAAAATACTGAAACAAAAAAGTAACGAAAACAGAACCACAAACACACACAAACAGGCTCACAAATCTACGTCATTTGACGGATTCAACCACTAGGATAGTCAATCAAATTCTTGTCCAGTTCTAGGACAAAATAAGGGTTTAGGGTATGGATTTAGACCTGAATATTATCTCCCCTCTTACCATTGAGATATTGCGATAGGGCATGCTCACTCCTACTAGTTTAGGGAAGATGTAGCCTGGTACCTACAAACCTGTCATCACAAAGATGAACATATGCATACATATAATATAACAAATAATGGTTGAGACTAATTTATCGTGTGGATCTCGCCGAAGCAAGTAACTACGACTCTGTCTCATACCATACCAAACAAAACAAACAGTAATGTAAAACATCACAATGATCCATGTGCATATAGATATAGGGTCATTATTGTAAAAAAACTATAATCAAAATGACGTCCTAATATATACATAACCATTATGACATAATTACAAATCATATGCAAATATATGATATAATACATCTAACAATAGATCGATAGCATAATGAAAAGTAACACATGAATATCCTTAAAATCACCTGAAATAGCTAACACATACATACTAAGGTCTAACAGAGTTCAGAAACTGACACAAACAAGAAGACTAAGGGGTAGGTATTACATCCTCCTCCCCTAAAACTAGGCTTACTCTTAGAAGCTAATAACTAATCAAGTAAAGAATAAAAAAGGTTCGCACCACAGTGCTATACTCCCTATTAAATAGGATCAAACAATAAGGTACATCCAACTCATAATCACCAAAAGAATATACCAAATACAACAATCACTCGTTGACATTCAAGAAGAACTAATGTGAGTCAACTTAACTACATTTTAAGATATGCATAATGAATCACAAAGAGTAATATAACTCAAATTCAAGCATAAACCAAAAATCACCTCAATCATTTATTCATCATCTAACATTTCCTGAATAAATCTATATCTTTAATGCTTTCAAGAAAATCATGAAATACATCCATACTAAAGATTAATATAGAAGACACATATCCATGTTTATATCAAATAGAAATTTGAACAGTTCATGCAACCTTACCTAATGCAACACTCATGCAAACACATAAATTACATAATGCATTTCGTTCCAACATACAATTACAGTGCAATCTCTGTGATGTCCTCCCTTATACATACTATCAGGGGTCCACAATGAACATGATAGAAACAATACTTATAACAAAACATGGTCAACATTGACAAACATTCAGAATAGCCACCTTAAAATCTAAAAGAAATCCAAGTGGAAATACTTCCAAGGTTCAACATTAAATCAACAAAAAGGGTATATACCACTCCAACAATCACTCAAATGTGGCTAATGCCACAACTAGACAAAGAAAGAGATTTGGGTGACTAATCTAGTCAAGAAAACTCAAAAGAAATTAATGTTGACCACATACAACACAACAAGATATCAATCAACCAAAATGAATAATCAATATAAAAATATTTCACATAACAAGGTGACTAGGAGTAGCCACACTCAAGGGAGTAGTCACTTCATGACATCCAAGATCTTTCACGTTAGATGCGTTAGAGTATGCACACAATCACTCAAGGAAGACAATTTTTATACTTCTAATACCATCTTTATGCAACTTCATGCAATTATATATTCTACTATGTTACTAACATTAACTTTTAATCAATCATTTGCAAAATGATACAAATAGGTTAAGAGTTACAAGAGTTCTACTAAGGATGCAGTGCACAATTTTATTTGGGGACCTAGGTCCTTTACCCAATCAATCTATAACAATAAGGTATAATTACAAGTCTGTTAATGCACTCCTAATGAATGATATATATTTCTAAACAATGTACAATGTATTGAACAAATCAGAATTTACTTTCCAATTCCATAATTAATCATAACCCCTCAAGTTGATTACAACACACACAATACAGTTCATATAACTCAAATAAAGTCAATTCAATACAACATGCAAGTCTAATCATACATGATCAATATCATCACACTCATAGGGATAATAAATAGGTCACTCAAGAGAAATCACAAGTCACTCAAAGAGAAAGAAAACAAGCAACAAGGAGTTCTTCAAACTAGGACTCCATCACAACACATACAAAAAACATACATCCACTATCATGCTATAACAGACGAGGTAGTCAAATGATCATCACAAATTCTTCATACATACCAACCACACAAGACTGAAAGAAGCAAGCTATCTACTCACTATCAAAACACTCATATAGATGATTACGAACTTCATGAGCATCGATAAGACTAGAGACCCTAGAGTTTCAATCACAGATCCTAGCACAATTCGAGCCTCAATAGGTATCCACCTATATCAACCAAGCCTAAACATCACTCCCAAATCAAGTGGGAAGAGCCACACACAAGAATAAGAGATCATGAACAATAACTCTCAAGACACGAGGAGACATGTGCTAACATGCACTACTAGCCATCTAATGGGCACACAAATTTCCTAGAGCTCCCAGTGTGGAAACATGTGCTTTGATACCAAGTGTAATGCCCCGCCAGGGAACCTAAAAGAACTAACCTAAATATGGGACCAAGTTAACGGAATAATTTTTTTTTAAAATGTTAATAAACAATAATGTTAACAACGCGAAAGCAACAAAATGAGACAAATGACATATACATAAGTACAACTCAAAAAAGGTTACAACTCTCGAGGGTTTCTTGACGTAGAATTACATAAGAAAAATAATCTACGAGAACAACTATAAAGACCTGACATAAGGATACATCAACTAAATCCAATAATACACATCTCATATAATAAGACCACATATACAACTGAATCAACATCCACTGCACATGTCGCAGGGTATGCAATAATAAATAACAATACCATACAATAAATCCTCCAAGGATTTCATCCAATATAAACATATGGTACAAGTATACAACTCATGAAAGTGTACAAGTTTCCAGAAGATGAAGAAGATAGAAGAAGAAGAACTGCAACAAGGATCATCCAAGCATGAAGACAAATGTCGGATCTTAATGGTAATAAGAATCACTACCACCCGATCATGTGGAACCAAAGGTCCACTCCCACTGTGCTGAGGAGATAATAACAGGCCCACACACACGGGTATACAACAAGAATGTAAACATCAAAGGTATACAACCATTATAAAGAAATGCATAGGAAGATCCTAGAAGCTCTCTGAATCACAATAAGAAATACTAAACAACACCAAAGGTACTGACACACGTAGGATAACCTAAGCTTTATATAGAAAGGTGTCATCATGTACGTCTCATCCTTGAGTTTTTTCCTAGCAATCTCTCAATAGATTCTGACACTCAAGTGACCATACACGGTGCCAATGACCTCTCCAAACTGACAAGGTCACTAACCAAATTAATATCTTATTAGATTATACTATCCCAATCCTAATAAATTATTATGTTATCACTTGTTACCACTACTTACAATAAGCGATCCTAGCAGCCACTTGTGGGCTCTGACACTTATTGTAAGCCACCTCCTACTATACAACTAGGTAACCTACCCTAGGTTCACACAAGAACATTACAGAGGTATATCACAAACCTCATCACTGATTCTTGCTGATATAGGATCCTCAGAGAATCAAAATAATATCAAAGATAAGAACATAACTCTCAAATCTGGTTCTTGCCTACACAAGAACTATTGGTTCTCAATTAACCAATACCACATAAAGCACTATCACATGATCACATAAGACTGGTTGAGACAAATCAGATTGGGTAATAAGATCGAGACCCAAAATTGATGACAACATGCACATGCACTAAAACCCACAACATCATAGAAATAGAAAACCCAAAACCTCTGGTTTTACCTCTTGATAGCCAACTAATCCCAATAGACCACTGACACATAGCAGTATCGCAAAAAAGGAAAGGAAACACACAATCTTTTAATCAGTCACTCAGAAGACACATCATCACATAATGAGTACGATTCTAAAAAGACAATAACATTCAGTGATAAACTCATTTATAGTAACACTATGCAAATTAGTTTATCTAATAAAATTACTATTAACAATATAATTCAATTTTCCAAAGAAAATGCACATCAAGCCTATATAGACCAATTTATAAAATTCACTCCATATAAATTAATCTATTTAATAATTACTAAAAACCAAATATAATTACAAGTAAAAGTTTTTTTTTTTTTTTTTGAAAATAAAATTTCTAAAAATAGAATACCACTCCATGCGAATTCTAAAAAAAAACCTTTTTGTTTTGAAAAAAATATAATTTCTAAAAATAGAATACCACTCCATGCAAATTCTAAATTTTTTTTTTTTTTTTGAAAAAATATAATTTCTTAAAATAGAATACTACTGCATGCAAATTTCAACAAGAATTATTTTAATACAAATAAATAAATCTTTCTTAAATAACATGCAAATAAATATATCTTATAAATACTTATTCTTTTAAAAAATCTTATTTAATTAATTTTCATAATAAAAAAGAGAACATGCATTTATCCTCATTATATATTTACATGCAACAATATTAAATTACTTAAATAATAAAGCATGCAATTTGATGCAAACAAGAGAAATATTCAAAATTTAATAATAACTCTTTATTTCCTTAAGATGATTTTCTAAGCATGCAAATTGATAAAAAAAAGAAAGATGTCTAATTTAATATTAATTTTTTTTTTTTTTTCAAAAAGAGTTTTCTTTCTTTTAAGCATGCAAATTGATAATAAAGAGAGACATTCTAAATCTAATATTTTAATTTATTTTCAAGAAGAGTTTCTTTCTCAAGCATGCAATTTTAACTCAATTATTTTGTTTTCATGTAAATTTGGACCCAGTTTTGGCAAGAACATGACAAAGGTGAATTTTCTATTTTCAAGGTAAGATATTCATAGATCTGAGGGTTTAAACCCTTTCTTGGCAATAATCATCAATTTTCTTTAAAAAATGAACATTTTTCCCAAATTGAAACCTTAAAGGCAATTTTGAACAAATTCATTTTCACATGAAAACCCTAATGTCCATTTTGCAACTAACACCTAAAAATAAAATCTTTATGTCAACAAGCACATATCTGACATGCAAACTTGAAGGAAAACACAAAATTGAAACAAGAACATATTTTTTAAATTTTAAATCAATAAATCACACAATAATCAAACAAGGAAGATCACACAAAGGATCCTAGCTTTTTGGATGCATGAAAGACGGGGATCTGAAAGCTAGAATTAACATGAACAAGATCCTACCTCAATAACTGATGAGAGGAACAAAATCCATAATTCTAAGCAAAGAATAATTCTAAAAATGCTCCAAAATGCTCTCAAGCTTTCACAATTCTTTCATCACTTGATTTTCCTTTTTCCCCTCATTGAATAACCTCCAAAATGGCTTTCAATCCAAGGATATAGAAAATCAAGCAATTAGATTTTCAAAAACTGAAAACCCTAAAGGGAATATAAACTATCTAACTAATAACTAAAAGAAAACCTTTATTCTCAATTTTCACTTAAAGCATGCATAACTCAACGTTATAATATAAAGACAAAGTGTTAAATTGAAAATGCATATGAAAATATTTCAATTAAATAAATTAATTAATCATACAACTTAAAGTAATATACAATAATTCAACTATGCACTATTAAGTACAATTAATTAAATTTAATATTTATTAAATCTCAATTATTTAAATCAAGAATTAATAATTAAATCAATTAATTAAATATAGGTATTTATTTAATATTTAATTATTAAATAGCCATATATTCATATATCAATATTTTAACTTTATTAAAGGTGCAATAATTAACATTAATATTTTCCATAGTTATTCATTAAATAAATCAAGCCAAAAGCATCATTAAACCATCTAAAACTCATCTAAACATAAAACTACTGAAACATAAAAGCAACTGAAATAGAATCACAAACACACACAAACAAGCTCACGAATTCACATTATTTGACAGATTCAACCACTAGGATAGTCAATCAGATTCTTGTCCAGTTCTAGGATAAAATACGGGTTTAGGGTATGGATTTAGGCCAGAATATTATCTCCCCTCTCTTACCATTGAGATATTGTGATAGGGCACGCTCACTCCTGCCAGTTCAGGGAAGACGTAGCCCGGTATTTGCAAATCTGTCATCACAAAGATGAACATATGCATACATATAATATAAAAAATAATAGTTGAGACTAGTTTATCGTGTGGATCTCGCCGAAGCAAGTAACTACGACTCTGTCTCATACCATAGCAAACACAACAAACAGTAATGTAAAACATCACAATGATCCATGTGCATATTGATAAAGGGTCATTACTGTCAAAAAATCATAATCAAAATGACGTCCTAACATATACATAACCATTATGACATAATTACAAATCATATGCAAATATATGATATAATACATCTAATAATGGATCGATAGCATAATGAAAAGTAACGCATTGAATATCCTTAAAATATCTGAAATAGCTTACACATACATACTAAGGTCTCACAAAGTTCAGAAACTAACACAAACAAGAAGACTAAGGGGTAGGTATTACAACTTCATCCTTGACTCATTTCTAGTCTCAAAATCCAACCTGGGAGGCATACTCTTATTTTGATTTTTATTCTTTTGGAATGAAGAGGATCCCTTAAAATTTTTTTTAGGTGGCTGCAATATGGAGGAAGGTGAATCCAAGTCATGTGCTAACTTAATAGCGTCATCCAAGGTGTCTGGCTTGAGAACTCTTGCCAGTCCTCTAAATTTATCCCGCAGGCCCTTAATAAACAACATTAATTTTCTCTTTTCAGACATGTCCGGAACCATAATGAAGATCCTCTGAAACTCATCAATATAATGCTCTAGTGATCCACTTTGTTTTAGCTCAGCTAACTCCCTGTAGTAGACCTCTATGTCCTTCCTATCAAAAAGGGTGATCAATCTCGTGCTGAAGGTCTCATAGGAAGTAATCAATCCGTGATCTTGGGTGACAAGGTCGTGATGCCACCAATCATATGCAGCTCCCTCTAAATGCATAGTGGAAAATTTAATTGGCTCAGTCTCAGACATGGGTTTGAGGGTTAAGAAGGTATCTAGCTTGTGAATCCAAGCTCTAGCAGATGTCCTACCACTACCATCAAATGTAGGATAACATATTTTAAGTCCCTATTTTGACATCTAGGTCTACAATCTTGTTGGGTCCTGCCGAACTCTCTCTTCTGAACAATGTACTAGGGAAAGGTCAAATATGAATTGACATTATTTGGTAACATATTCCACTCATCATGCATGGTCATCACATTCTCAGGAAGAATGCCTGTTGCCTCTGGCAGTGCTACATCCTTCCATGCATTATTATTCTCAATGTTAGGCATAAGGGGCCTATCGAAAGTACGAGTGGGGGCCCTAGCTACCCTAGGTGATCCCGCTACACTGCCTCCACCACTGTGATGACTATGGGGTCTCTTGGATGCTACTGTCAACTGCTAGATAACCCCTATAAGCTGGTGTAGTACATCAACAATATGGCTCTGTCCGTCTCGTATGGCCCTCAATGTTTCCTTGGACTCTCTATCTGTATCCTCAACCATATTAGTACCCAGAGTAACCTATTGAAAAATATACTCCTCATCTCCTGTATGACTATTCTTTATATCAACCTTTACGGAAGAATCTGTCTATTCCTGCTTAGCTCAGTTATGTCTAAAACCATGTGACCTGTGCCTACTATTCATACCTAGAAAACATAACTACTGCTGGACCAATCTGTAAATCTGAAAATAATACCACTAGGATGGCAAGATCAAGGCTCTAATACCACTATAATGACCCTAACTCTAGTTTAAAAGGGAAAATGACTATAGTAGGTCTGATTTATTTATTTCAAACGCTGCTTTGCAAATTTATACAGAATGGTAGTGACAAACTTGCTTGATTAACTTCTCAATGGTTTAAAGGAAAATATAGAGATACCAAAGAACTAAGCTTTAAACATTGAATATTATTAAGTAATCAAGTAAATGCCTATGTATACTGGAATCATATTACAATCATGAATTTTCCTCAATCAAAATTCCAGAATGAGTCTCAATGAAAAGATATGCACCTGGTATCAAAACACCCAAAATGGATGGTAGCACAAGGTAGATTGGCGTTGAAAGATTTGCAATGTATAACCCACACCTATCTTGACATGTCTGCACGAGATCCTAGTGCAATTTGAGGTTGACGCGACAACTAACTATTCTGCTTGATGTACAACATTACCACTCTGATTGTATCGTTGGGAGTCACCACTCTATTCTGCACACGTGAGACTCTCTAATTGTTATCGTCTAGCAGTGATGGTACATGGGCAGTGGGAATAATCGCTTCGTTGTTATTACTCCTTCACTATGCTCCACACAAAAACTATAAACCCTTCAATCATTATTGCATTGCAAACCACTCTCGAACTATTGTATCCAGCTGCTGAGATGTTATTGGTTTCTTTGCTTCCCAAATCTGATTCTGGAAAATGATGATGGAATAACAATTCTTCTATATTTATGCATCAAACTCCCAAAGTGAAATCAATGTTGTATATGGAGTATTTAATCTTGCCAATACATTAAGCTTTGAAAATGAAATTTGAGATGATTCCACCACTATTGAAATGATGGGGCTACGTCCAACCTTTCAAGTTTTCCTCAAGGGTTTGCCTCCTTAAGAAGATATAACCAATCACAACTGTAACCATAATTTAATTTATTTGTTTACAATATCTCATGGTGCTTTTCGCAAGAATGTCTTTTTCTTTTATAACCTTGAGGTGAGGGAAACTACACACACTTAAGAAATGTGGGATAAAAGTGGTCACTTAAGTCACTTAAGTTACCTTTTTGAAATAATGTAACTTAAAGTGACTTTATAATGTCACTTTATAAAATAAAGTAACTTGACTTTAGAAAAGGAGCACATAATAATAAATATTTGCCTGTTGAAGCCTGTGACTGGATGACATCTTCTGAAAGAAGCCATTAGCCTATCTGGATGGGAAGATAGACTAATTAGGCACCATAATGGCCTACTACAGAGAAGGGGACATTACAAAATTTGGTATACAATATCAATTATCATGTGAATATTTTTTTGTCAATATTCTTGAAATGCAATTTGCATAAAGAATGTAAGATTTGGCTATGAAGCTAGCCACCCAAGATCTAGAGACCAAATGGAAATCACAATGACAAGAGCTAATGAATATGACAAGAATAAATTTTATTCCTATCAATAATGTAATAAAAATTATTACAATCGATTAGAATGCATAGGAGAGCGCTTGGTTATATAGCCAAGGTGAGTACAAAAGAGTGGATGAGACAGTAACAAGTGTTTGTTGTTTTATCACATTAAAATCAGGAGACAACTTATCACCCAACAAAGGTGGAATCACATGTCCACCAAAGATGGACCATCCTCCAAAGTGTGATAAAGTATGTGCAACATGTGCAATGAAGGTGGAGAGTGATAAAGTGATAAGTGCACTAAAGACAAATTCAACACAAAGTGGAATGCCAAAACTAATAAAATCACCTAAATTCAAAATGTTCCAACTAGTATGTAATTCCCTAAGTAAGCTTAAATAAAGTGTAATTAGTACCTAAGTGTTAAATAGCCAAGGTTAAATGCATTAATTTCACCAACACACCCCTTTAAGTGCAACGTAGGAAGAATGTACAAAAGCTAACAATGTAAGATGGGTTGTGACTACTAGGACATGTTAGGTATCCATGTACAATGCAATGAAATCTCTCACAAATAGAGGAAAAAGAAAACCCAGTGGGACAAAACTCCTCCGTAAAAGAGAGATGAAAATACAAAATAACTCTTAAAGAATGAGAAGGACAGAGTCTTATGTGAGGAAAAAGTCCCCCATAAGAGAGAAGAAAAAAGATCAAGTAGCCCGCTCCTCAATGTAGAATGTCCACCAATGGTAGATACTCTAAGTTGTATGTAGAAGATGGTCCAAGATCGAGGAATAAAATTCCCCCCTTAGGAAGAAACAAAACTAAAGGTGTGTGAATGAAGTCTCCCCATTCCTAAAGGGAATATGTAGGAAGAAATCTCAAGATGTATGAAGTCTCTGAAAATTGCTCAAGTGTCCTCATGTTAACACTAAAAGTTGCCCCCTCTAAATCAGGTGTACTAGGCCATAAGACAATTCAAGATGTTGTGGAGATGAATGTAGAACAATATCAAAAGATGTAAGTATCTCCTTTGAAGATAAAGAGACCTCCAAATGCTGGTCCAAATATGCATATTCATGTCAAATTGTGAAAGATGATCATGTAGAGAATGAAGATGAGGGCTCTAATGTTCCCTCACAACAACTGAAGAAGTATCATTTCCGTCAAAGAGAAGATGAATATAATCAATGGTGTCCCCCAAATTTGCAAAATAGGATTACACATACAAACTTGCAATGTCTGTCAAGTAGTCATGCCAAAGAAAGTAGGATATACATTGTTTGAAAGACAATGTATATCCTGCTGCATTGAATCACAAGAAGCCAAAATTGTAGCAACACAAGCATCATTAGGAGCAAAAATAGATGTGATCTCAATAGGAGGAGATGGAATGAAAGGATGTTGAACTATATCATAGGTGAGTATGCCCAAGTTCAGGCAACCAAATTTCTCCTCAAGATCGATATCCACACTAGAAGTGTTATCATCATTTGAAGAATTATAGTCATCAATAGGAACAAGTTATGAAAAGTACAATCGAGATGCACGATCTGTCACCATAGTAACAATCACAAGTAAATTTTTGCCATATTTTTGACGTGAGTTCATCAATTTTTGGATGCAGATTTGATGAAGGGTGCTCCCCTTATTAACACAAACACACAAGAAAATCGAGAATAACAAGATTTGCAAAAGACAGGAAATGGGCTTTCTATTATCCACCATGAAATGAAATTACAATATTCTAAAAAATAACATGCACCTTCAAGTATGCAACATACACAACCACATGGGAATTTTATTACAATAATCTGCAAGCCAGAGCCATTAGCTGGATAACCCAGAACTGCCCTAGACAACCCTATGGGCCTTCAATATATAGCCAATTTTAACCGCCCAAGAAGACTCTAGAAATCAAACCCCAAAGTTTGAGGTCGAACAACCCTAATATATTATTATTCATTTTTATTACATTAGAGTAGGCCCAAACAACTTTGGAGCCCAAAAAGAAATTTTGAAGAAACTTTAATATTTTCAAGTTCAGGTAGCGCAACTTCTGGAGACCATAACTCATCAACTGTTGACCCACTGGGCCACCATAACCCTATTTTGGAAATTCCACAAAGTTCTCTACAATGCCTCACTTGGGCTTTCCCATTCAACCAAGGTTTTTACTACATTTGGAGCCTCTAAAGCCTTCAAAACTAAGTTCAAAGTTTCTGTACCCTGCTGTCAATACCGAAAACATTCGATATCTACAAAACTAGACTTGATCTGGCAATGAAAATTTATTGGCAGGCTGATATAATCAAAGTGAACCTCCAAGGAAGAAAATAAAACATTCTGAGGTCAAACAGAAAACTTACTAAGAATAGTAACTTTCCAGAAATAGTAACCCTGCACAAAATAGCCCTTATTGAAAAGAAACCAAAAAATATTTTTTTGGGGTGATGCAAGATTGCTCTTACACCCAAGATGCTCCTGCATCAGACACCTGGGGTAATTTGAGAAGTGACCCTGTCACATCTCAAGTGGTCAAAGTAAAACCAAGATGGTTAACCTCTTCCCTTGATAGCTATGATGAATCTTCAACAGGTCATCCTTTCAATTTGACCAAATATTCTTCATATGTCTTGTTCCTTTTGCTTCTGCCAACATGACTGTCCAAAATGTCTTCAATCTCCTCTATAACTGAATTAGTTGCTAGAATATTCTACTGTGTTTCTGTGATTTGATCCTCAACACCTCCCTCGTGATATTCTGTCAAATCTAAAATGTTAAATACTGGTGAAATATTGAGTTCATTGGGCAACTTTACTTCATAAGCATTTCCCAAATCATGCTTCTTCAGTATTTTGCATGGTCCAAACTTCTTCATCTTCAACTTATTATATGTTCCTACTGGAAAATCTCTCCTTTCTCAAATGAACCATGACTTCATCTCCCACCTGGAATTACTTATGCCTCCTTTTCTTGTCTACCTTAGCCTTGTACTGTGTATTCATTTTATTAATATGCTGCCACACCTCCTCATGCAAATTCTTCAAGTGTTCTACAAAGTCTTTAGCTTCAGTGCTACTTGCCTCTCCTTTGTCCAACTTTCTTAATTCTGATGTATTTCTAGGACTACTTCCATACACTATCTGGAATGGTGATTTACCATTGCTCCTATTGACAAAATTATTATATGAAAATTCTACCTGTGGTAAAATGAAATCCCATCCCTTTGGTTTATCTCCAACCAAGCATCTCAATAGGTTTCCCAAACTCCTATTCACAACTTTTGTTTGTCGATTAGTTTGTGGATGGTGTGCTGAGCTGAACTTCAAATCCGTCTTCAAATTTTTCCATAAGGTTCTCCAAAAGTACCCAACAAACTTGTTTTCTCGATCTGAAACTATGCTCTTTGGTAATCCATGTAGGCTTACCACCTCCCTGAAAAACAATTATGCTACATGAACAACATCATTAGTCTTCTTGCAAGGAATGAAATGTGCCATTTTTGAAAACCTATCCACAACTACAAAGATGGAATAATGCCCTCTCTGAGTTCTTGGTAGGCCAAGAACAAAGTCCATACTAATATCCTCCCATGGCTTCTCTGGTATAGGTAATGGTTGATACAACCCTGTATTCTGCTTCACTCCTTTTGCCATCTAACATACCCTACAGCCTTGTACAAATTTCTTAACATCCTGCTGCAACTGTGGCCAATAATAATTCTCACTAACCAGAGAAATGGTTTTATCTTGCCCAAAATGTCCAGCCAGTCCTCCACTATGCTTTTCTTTGATTAAATTCTCCCTCATGGAGCTCTTTGGAATGCAAAAATGACTACCTCTAAACAACATATCATCCTGGATTATGAAATCCAACCATTTGGTTCATTCGAGAGTAACAAGTTCTCTATAATCTTTCCAAGCTTCACCAAAATCTGGATCTTCAGGATATAAACTCTTGAGTTCCTTGAACCCAACAACCTCAATCTGCATCTCTGTCAGTGAAATCAGTCTTCTACTAAGGGCATCTGCAACCCTATTAGACTTCCCACTCCTGTGTTTCAAAACAAAAGTATAACTCTGCAAAAACTCAACCCATTTCAAATGCCTTTGATTCAACTTTCCTTAACTATTCAAATATTGCAAAGCTTGATGATCAGTAAATAAAACAAATTCTTTTGGCAAAAGATAATGTCTCCACTTTCTCAATGCCTGAACTATAACATAGCACTCCTGATCATAAACACAATATTTTCTCTTGGCATCATTCAACTTCTTACTAAAATAAGCAATGGGTTTACCTTCCTGACTCAAAACAGCTCCAATGGCATTACCACTAGCATTAAAGTCTACTTGAAACACCTTGTTAAAATCTGGAAGTGCTAAAATAGGCTGTTCTGTAACTTTTCTTTTCAACAATTCAAAACTCTTATCTACCCCTATAGTCCACTTAAACTCTTTCCTATCCCTTCTCATTGTTTTAGTCAAGGGTCCACAGATACTACTGAAACCTTGAATGAAATTTCTATAAAAGCTAGCCAAACCATGAAAATTTCTTACCTCAGTAGCACTCCTTGGGGTAGGCCATTCAAGGATAGCCTGCACCTTCTCTGGGTCGATTTTTAGACCTTCTGTTGAGACTACAAACCCCAGATATACTAACTCCTTCACAAAACTGCACTTCTTCAGATTAATCAACAACTTTTCTTCCCTTAACCTCTCAAACACCTTACAAATATGCATCACATGTGCTTCCAAGGTCTTAGTGAAAATCAAAATATCTTCTAGGTAAACAATAACAAACTTACCCAAAAATTCTTTCAGTACTTCGTTCATGAGCCGTATGAATGTGCTGGGTGCATTGGTTAGCTCAAAAGGCATGACTAACCACTCATACAAGCCCTCCTTTGTCTTGAATATTGTCTTCCATTCATCTCCTTCTTTGATCCTGATTTGGTGATATCCACTCTTTGGATCTATCTTTGTGAAATACTCAGCTCCACTCAAACAATCCATAATATCATCCATTCTTGGAAAGGGAAATTTGTACTTGATAGTGATCATATTGATAGCTCGAGAATCTATACACATCCTCCATTCTCCATTTTTATTTGGCGCTAATACCACTGGTACAACACATGGACTTAGACTCTCTTGGATCAATCCCTTCTGCAACAACTCATGGACTTGTCTGTTTAATTATTCACTCTCTGCTGGAGTTATCTTATGGGCTGCCTTGTTTGGAAAACTGGGATCAAGTCCATTTGATGACTGATCTTCCTCACTGGTGGTAATCCATCAGGTACATTATCAGAAATAATATCCTGAAACTCCTCCAACAAGTCTGCAAATTCTACAGGTACATCTTCTACTTCTTCTTTACCCACTTTTGGAATTAGGGAAAAACACATATGCTCATGTCGCATACCTTCTAAGAACTTTCTTCCATCAACTAAACAAATTTTGGCATTACTACATACCTTTTCTCCTGTTTCCTTCAATGGCTTCAACTTGTGTCAGACTCCATCCTTTGTCAGAGAATAAGTATTAGCATGCCCATCATGTATGGCACGCCTATCGAACTGCCAAGGCCTTCCCAACAACAAATGACATGCATCCATGGGGATGATATTGCAAAGTACCTCATTTCGATAACTTCCAATCTTGAACTTCACTAAGCACTGCTCGTTGACCAGGACCTTGTGGTCATCCTGCACCCAGGAAATTCTGTAGGGACATGGGTGCTTTTCCCTTTTTTCAGCTTCAACTTTGTGACCATTTCTTCTGATACCAGGTTATCAATGCTTCCACAATTAATAATCACATCGCAACAATTATCCTTTCACTTGCATCTAGTGAAAAATAGGCTCTTCCTCTGATCTGAGCTCTTCTTTTCATTTATCAGGATCCTCCTGACGTCTAAGGTTTCTCCTCTCTCAGCATCATCTGAGTGTTCTGACTGAGCTTCTTCATTTGCATGTACAACTCTTGCATGGCCTTCATTCCTCCTATCTGTCCTTCCTTGACACTATGGGAATTCATAGGCTCAGTGTCCTTCTTCTTCGCAATGGAAACATGTACCCAAAAAACCTCCTCTTCCTGGTCCTTGCCCTCTTCCTCTTCTTCTCTGATCCCTATTATTTTTGTCATGGGGATGATTGTAATTATTTCCCCTCTGATTTTGACTGCTACTTGACTCATCGTTCCTTTTCTTATCTTCATTTTGACCTCCATATGACCGTGTGCCGGATCTTCCACCACGACCTCTTTCAACTTGCTTTCTTTCAAACTTTTTGTTCAACTTCTCTTCCACCCTTAGGGAAAACTGGTATGCCTCTTAAATACTGGTCATTCTAACCAGACTCAACTCATCCTGAATACTTGGCCACAATCCATAAAGATAACGGACAATTTTTTCCTTCTTAGGTTCTGCATGACCTGTTCTAATGAGGAATTGGTAGAACTCTTATGTATATTCTTGCACAGATTTTCCCGCTTGTTTCAACACTTACGTTTTTCTCAGCAGATCTAGATCATAATTATTGGGAATGAACTATCTCTTCAACTTCTCCACCATTCGGTCCCATCTTGTGATTCTCCTTTCCTCTTCTACTCCACTCCAATTGAATCTCCTACCACCAAATTTTTGCATGGCCCTTCAGTTTGGCCTTCGCAAATTTGACCCAATCTGGGTCTTCGACATCTTCATACTCAAAATATTCTTCTAGATCATTGATCCAGTCAATCAACTCCTCTGGGTTAAGATTTCTCAAAAATGTGGGGAATTTCAATCTTGGGTCTCTTTCCAATCTTGGAAATGTCCCTCAAAAGCCTATCCTCTTCAGGATTTCTAGGCACTTCTGGTGCTTCATAGTCACCTTGTCCTTCTTCTTTGGATTCTTCTTCACTTTCATCTCTAACTGCAACATTCATTCCTCTACGCAACTCCTCTTGCAACACTTGCACTTGTCTCAAGATGATTCTAAAACCCTCTTTTGTCACACCTCCAACTCTTTTGCCATGGTTCCTTCATGGAGGCATTTTCAGCGCTTATCATGCGAACCCACAACCACGGTCCAGGTGCAAACTACCTCACAATCGGTGATCTGTCTGCACACTTAGGAACTCCTTCTCTGATACCACTTGATGAAGGGTGCTCCCCTTATTAACACAAACACACAAGAAAATCAAGAATAACAAGATTTGCAAAAGACAAGAAATGGGCTTTCTATTATCCACCATGAAATGGAATTACAATATGTAAGATAAAATAAATGGTTTTGTTTGTTTGATTTGATGTTAAGTGTTAAAATGTAAAGAGATTGAATATTCTATCTTACGAAAATGTAAAGGGGAATGGAATTAGAGATGTGTTTATTATTCTTTGAGTTTCCTAGATTGTATTAACCTTAATTGAATTGAATTTATTAAGTATTGCAATTGTGATTAAGGAGAAGATAAGATATTCCTTTTTTACCCTCAAATGCACAAATGGGAGATCCAAGTTGATCAACCCAAGAGAACGGTTAATGCACAAATGAATAAACTATTTGGAAAGGAGAATAAAAAAGGAGATATCTTGAATTCTGTTAATTATATGTATAGAAATGATACATGATAGTAATTGAAAAGATAAGAGAAATGCACGAACCTTGAAATATTATAGATCAAAGAATGCTATTTTTTGAGGTCTGTAGACTGTTTCTAGAAAAACTGACAATTGATACCGAACCAAAACGCAGAGACAAACAAAACCCATAAATCATTTTCCATTTCGATGTCATCTTATGAAAAAGGTCGACCTTGACCCACAAATGTCAACCCTGACCCAATAATGTCGACCCTGACCTGCACAGATCCAAAAGTGACTTTGTTCGCGGATCCTGAAAGTTTGCTGAAAGGTTATCCAGATCTGGGTTTAAATCCACTATTTTGTACCTGTACCTACAAGAAAAAAGAGATTATTTGTTGTGGGGGAGGGGTTTGCCTTGGTCAAACCCCAATTTTAGAATTAACCTCAAATATATATAATTGAAATTGCAGAAATGGACAAAGTAAATGCATAAATTCACCTTGCTTGAAAAATTCCTTATGGCGGATTTGAATCCTTGAATCCACAAGTATGCTTCAAATGTAGAATGTAGAAAGGTAAGATGTCTTCAATCTCTTGCTTGTAGGTCTTCAACACCAAGTCTTGAATGGGTTCTTGAATTTGGAATAGGCTTGGAAGAAAGTGGATGGAGAGATCACCAAAAGGGCACCTTGTAGCTTCAATCCTTCAATGGCCTCCAATGGATCTCCTTCA
>MU225350.1:1441614-1459449 GCA_018584345.1 Thuja plicata
TTAGAGATGTGTTTATTATTCTTTGAGTTGCCTAGATTGTATTAACCTTAATTGAATTGAATTGATTAAGTATTTCAATTGTGATTAAGGAGAAGATAAGATGTTCCTTTTTTACCCTCAAATGCACTAATGGGAGATCCAAGTTGATCAACCCAAGAGAAGGGTTAATGCACAAATGAATCAAATATTTGGAAGGAGAATAACAAAGGAGATATCTTGAATTCTGTTAATTATATGTATAGAAATGATACATGATAGTAATTGAAAAGATAGGAGAAATGCACTAACCTTGAAATATTGCAGATCAAAGAATGCTATTTTCTGAGGTCTGTAGACTGTTTCTGGAAAAACTGACAGTTGATACCGAACCAAAACGCAGAGATGAACAAAACCCATAAATCATTTTCTGTTCTAATGTCATCTTATGAAAAAGGTTGATCTTGACCCACAAATGTCAACCCTGACCAAATAATGTCAACCTTGACTTGCACAGATCTGAAAGTGACTTTGTTCATGGATCCTGAAAGTTTGCAGAAAGGGTATCCAGATCTGGGTTCAAATCCACTATTATGTACCTGTACCTACAAGAAAAAAGAGATTGTTTGTTGTGGGGGAGGGGTTTGCCTTGGTCAAACCCCATTTTTGGAATTAACCTCAAATATATATAATTGAAATTGTAGAAATGGACAAAGTAAATGCATAAATTCACCTTGCTTGAAAAAGTCCTTGTGGCGGATTCGAATCCTTGAATCCACAAGTATGATTCAAATGTAGAATGTAGAAAGGTAAGATGTCTTCAATCTCTTTCTTGTAGATCTTCAACACCAAGTCTTGAATGTGTTCTTGAATTTGGAATAGGCTTGGAAGAAAGTGGATGGAGAGATCACCAAAAGGGCACCTTGTAGCTTCAATCCTTCAATGGCCTCCAATGGATCTCCTTCATGAAAATGGATACTTGAATGGATGAATGCTTTCTTGAAATCTTTCTTGATTGCTTGCTTGAACTTCACTTGATAATGCTTGATCTCAATTAGGAATGCTTGATGATGGTTGGAAGACTTTCTTTGCTTGATGATGGTTAGAGAAAATGAGAGAGAAAGCTTCTCTTTTATATGGAATTAGTGCAAAATCTCCTGAGGAGGCCTACATAGGAGGATTAAATTCCCATTAAAGCCTTTACCCCTAGGAGAGGACTTATATTAAATATAATTTAGGAATCAACGCTTCGGAACCCGAAACAATTGACCCAGAAGCGGGAAATACTTTTTGCAAAGGCCGACCTCCTAAAACTGCAAGACCCTGGGATTTGAATCCTGGGTCAAGGTCGAGGTCGACGCTAACCTAGGTCAGGGTCAAGGTCGACATAGACCTAAAATGTTGACCTTGACCCTGAAGCCCAGAACCACCAGTCTGCAGTCCAGAATGTAGAAATCAGGCCAAAAAAGAGTGGAAAGAGGAACAGAACAGGGAGGAAGCCATGTCAAGATCAGGAACCCATTCAAGGTGCTTTCCATGACCCCAAACCACTTACTCAGAAGGCTAAACACGTCTACAATGGAAGTGCTTCCATTTTCTGACTATACACAATATTCTAAAAAATAACATGCACCTTCCGATATGCAACATGCACAACCACATGGGCATTTTATTACAATAATCTGCAAGCTAGAGCCATCAGCTGCATAACCCATAACTTCCCTAGACAACCCTACGAGCCTTCAATATATAGCCAATTTTAACCGCCCAAGAACACTCTAGAAATCAAACCCCAAAGTTTGAGGCCGACCAACCCTAAGATATTATTATTCATTTTTATTACATTAGAGTAGGCCCAAACAACTTCAGAACCGAAAAATAAATTTTGAAGAAACTTTAATATTTTCAAGTTCAGACAACGCAACTTCCGGAGACCATAACTCATCAACCGTTGATCCGCTGGGCCGCCTTAACCCCATTTCAAAAATGCCACTAAGTGCTCTACAATGATTTAATCGGGCTTGCCTAGTTAGCCAAGGTTTTGACTCCATTTGGAGCCTCTAAAGCCTTCAAAACTTAGTTCAAAGTTTTTGTACCCTGCTCCCAATACCGAAAACATCTGATATCTACAAAACTAGACTTGATCTGGCAATGAAACTTTACTGGCAGGCTGATACAATCAAAGTGAACCTCTAGGGAAGAAAATAGAACATTTTGAGCTCAAATGGAAAACTTACTAAGAATAGTAACTTTCTGGAAATAGTAACCCTGCACAAAATAGCCCTTATTGAAAAGAAACCAAAAAATATTTTTTTGGGTGATGTAAGATTGCTCTTACACCCAGGATGCTCCTGCATTAGTTGGATTCTACTTTTGTTTAGAATAGAATAAAATAGATATATTGAAAGCATTAAATGTACAAATCCAATCAATAGATTAGATTAACATATGATTAACCATCAATTCTGGAATATATCATGGAGAAACAGATATAGCAGCAAATAAAAATCAACAATAAGATGTGACATTGGGTATATATGGAGAAACCTTTTCGAAAAAAATTATACCACCAAAGAGACATCAAACTTATATCAATCTGAACAAGGTAAATGCATCGTTACAATTTACTCTTTAGTCTGATTGCTTTTCAACAACATAGTAGTATCATTGAAACTTCCACTTAATGCCTCTGCTATATAGTGTAAAGGAAATAGGAAACCCATCAAATGATATCATAAAACTAATGGACACCAAACAGAGTGGACTAGTAAAAAATCCATGCCCATCATGCATTAAACATTGCATCCAAGATAGACACCATGAATAGAAAACATCTTTGACTCACGACTCTTGGTACGCACCACTCCCCAAGTCTAGTCCTCCGTGATGAGACCAATTACACTTGAGGGTCCCATTGTCTATGACAAGATGCTCCAATCCCAAGAACAAAATCCCTAACACTTCAAACGAGGTCCACTAGTAAAAAAAAGCTATGCTCAATTATGTATTTATTAACTTGGCAACATTATAAATAGACATGTTTAACTCAACTCCTGGTAGGCATCAATCTCCAAGCCTATTGCTCCATGATGAGACCAATAACATTTGAGGGTTTAACTATTTATGACAAGATGCTCCGCTCCAAAAAAGTAACTCCCTAGTGCAGAGAGAGAGAGAGAGAGAGAGAGAGAGAGAGAGAGAGAGAGAGAGAGATGCATTTAGTAGTGTTGATTGTGTAACTCTCACTATTGACCATTTTAGTAACCTCCTTATTCAATTCCATTACAACAATATCTCAAGTCTATTGAAGAACAATAATTAAATAATACCTACCAAACCCTTATTTGTGTACATGTACTCGGGTGATCTCACAATACTGAGTAACACTTTTTGGCCAACTTTGACATTGAAATCAGCATTTTGCACTAAATCTTCACTTTTTAACATGCATAACAGCTAAACCGTTAAGAATTTGTAGATGAAGTAAACTAATCATTTGTGAGATTTTTGTGTAGATTTTAAATATATTTGTTTAAAAAAATTTAAAAAAAAATTGTGCATATGTTTACATAACTTTTAATAACCTAATTTGCAAGTAATCAACATTTTTCAGAAGTGACATTTACATTGAAATGCATAACATTTTTATATAGAAAGAATAAAATTCTATTTTTAAAATATACATTTGTCACACCAATATCTAGACTATGGATATTTTTTGATGATATTTTGTTGTAAGCATTTTTTTAGTTAATTTTTTAAGTCAGAGTAGCTGTAATTCGGACATGGGTGTATTTTATGCATAACGTTTTCTTTATGCATTTGAATTAACTTCTTTTTGTGTTGAAATGAGGATTTGAATACCTAGAGAAAATATAATTTTTTGCAATTTTTTTCTTCTGTTTTTCAAATTTTCCACGTGTGAAACAAAAATCTAAATCTTGATGAAAAACCTACATTCAGAAGAAATAAAAAATAAATATATTAATGAAATTAAATATATTAAAAATTATACTTTTTGGAAAGTGAATAATAAGGACTAAATAATTACAAAACAAAACTTCTTAATGATTTCATTTGATCCCCCAAAAGCTAATGTCAAAGTGATTTTTTATTAGCATTTTGATAGGTGCGAAGGAGACCCTATTGCAATTATGATTTAAGAGTAGAGAGGTTCTATCGAAGAGAGTTTGATCTAAGAGGCTTTGAACTAACCCTCTTCAATTAATTCCTTCAAACGGGACCTATTGAGGCTTAAATAATTATCTTTTCTCAAAAATGTGCGATTTCAACAAAAAACAAGACGTGAAAAAAGTGTAACCCACTATTGTGGGATCACCCGCTCCATTTCAAGATGTTCGATGACAATAATTTTATACATAATAATTGCAAGTGAATATCACACACTAAATCCTAACAATCTTGAGTACATTATTCAATGCATATTGGGGTGTGAGTCTTTGCTTGTGGACTATGGTTTTGTTTTCCACTAGTTTACCAAACCACTGGATGTTTTCCTATTTCTTGAGCTCTATATATTGAGTGTAGGAAAGATATGTCTCATTATGATATGAGAATGCCTTTAATCGAAGAAGATTGAGTGGGTTCTATTGATGTACGTAGGTTTTTGAGATGTTTCATTATGCTATGCAAGTGAACTATTAATGATGTTGTGAAAATGCTATTAAATTGAAGAAGATTGAGTGGAATGTATCGATGTACATTAGTTTTTAAGATTAATACACTTAATATCTCTTTAATGGAAGAGTTTTCATACTGGAAGTGTTTTGCTACATATATCTAGTGTTACATATTATTACCAATTTTAATTTGTTGATCTAGTTTCTCTATGTTTTATTTGATGATTAAATTACATGTAACCTATTGGTTAATTATATTTGAGCACTATTCAACAGTTGGTATTATTAGAGCAATGAATTGATTAGAAAGAGGGACGCCTTTCTTGGAGCTTTGTGGGTTTTTTGTAGTTGAAATGGGAGTATTTGTTTTAATGGTTTTGTAGATCTGTGTGTGGTTGAAGCTATGGTGAACATATCTTGATAAAAGGATTGAGGAATTCAATGGCTTTAGGTATGATTTGAGGAAGTTGAAAATTGATGATAGCTTGGAAGAGAAAGACGTGTGGAGAGAAAAAAACTTATGATAATATCATTAAAGGTTGGGTAAAGCTTGATTAAAAGGCTTGAGGAACCTTAAGGTCATGTCTCTTTAATTTTCTCCCCTTGAATGTTTTGTAGAAATTTCCACATGGTTTGTTAAAGATGATAAGTGAAGTATATCAAACCAAGAGTTTTGTAAACAAATTGTGTTTGGAAAAAAATTGTGTTACTTGAAAAGAAAGGAAGGAGACTTAGATATTGAGAATCTTAATGCTTTTTGTCTTATTTTGAGCTATCTAAGAAATATTGATGTTAATCTTGATGAAGAGGATAGGTGTATTTTGTTACTTTGTTCTTGCCCTAATCAACAAAGAACTTATTTTTTGCTATCATGGTGGGATTGTTTGCCCAATATAGATTCTCATGTTGCTACTTTTCTTGGCAAAGCAATTATGAGTAAATCTTTTTTTGGGGGTTCCAATGATGCACTATATGTTTGAGGAAGGCTTAAAGCATAAAACGATAGAAAAGGGGAATTGAAGAAATCAAAAGATAGATTTGAGTCAAAAGAATTATTCAAAATCCATAATGGATTCTCTTGTTGCTACTTTGCTTAGGGCAGAAATGATGAGGTAATCCATGCATGGGGGTTTCAACGATGCATTGCATATTTGAGGAAGGTCCAAGGAAAATTGAAACTGCAAAAGGGGAACTAAAGGAATCAAAGGATGACTCCAAATCAAAAGGATAGTTAACTTTCCTCTTGAAAGAAGTAGAGCTAAAAATGTTTTAGACGATCTTCATTTGGATGTTTTTGGTTATGTATATGCATGCTCTATTGAAAAGTTTCATTATTTATGACTATTCAAGGTTTACTTGGATTTACTTTCTAAAGTATTAATGTAAAGTTTCCTTAAAGTTGAAGAGTTTAAGACACTTGGTGAAAAATATTTAGATAGGAAGATTAAGGTTACGAGGTCAGATAATGAAGGATAATTTGTTCTAGGGAACTTGATGAATTTTGTTGACATTCAAGTAATATGTGACACAAAAGTACTCCATAAAAATAAAAAATAAACAAAACATTAATGTATAGAGCTAGAAGTATGATGAGTGGTGCACAATTGGATCAGTGTTTTTGGGCCGAGGTTGTGAATATTGCCTATTACTTAGTAAACAAATCTCCTTGTTTAGCTTTGGTTGATGAGACATCATATGAGTTGTGGATAGATAAGAGATTTTTTTTTAACATTTAAGAGTTTTTGGTTATGAGGCTTATATGTATGTACCATGTGCTTGGAAGAACGATCTAAATTGGGTTTCAAAGCTCATAAATCTTTTTTTTTGTTGGAAATGGAGATTATGTTAGGAGTTGTAATCCTTAGAATTCTCTAACCTTGAAAATACTCTATTCTAAGGATGTGATTTTTAGGGAATGCAGAGTTATTTCTGATCTTGAACAACGAAAGGAAAATAAAAGAAAATATTTATCATTTTTAGAGAAAGACTGAGAGCTATGAAGATGCATGTGTAGAAGAATCTCATGATGGATTCGAGGATGGAGAGGTAGAAGAAGATTAGGTGAGAGTTTGGAATTGGTAGATCATATTGAATAATAGACAATCTCTTAATCCATCCTTGAGGAGACCTACAAGGTAGTGGATTGGAGTTGGGAGATATAGTCCACCATTTTTCTGATCTGTGTTTGCTTTATGTTCTATTGACGAAGAACCTATATGAATGAAGAAAGATCTCTTTTTGGAGGAGCATGGGTTTTAGTGGAGGCAATGTAGGAGGATATGATGGCTTTAGATAAATGAAATGCTTAGGATCTAGTCAATTTGCCCAAGGGAAGGGATGCATATGGATGTTTAATAAAAAGTTCGAAGTAGATTATAAGTTGTAATGGCACCAAGGTATAAGAAAGGGAGTTAATTTTGGTGAATTTTTTTTCCAATAACCAAGTTAAGCTCTATTAGATTCCTTTCTTATATTGTTGTTGTATGTGATTTTGAAGTAGAGCAAATGGATGTTAAATTTTTTTTTTTTGCATGGGGATTTGAGGCATAAATTTACATGAAACACCTTAATATTTTGTGGTGAAAAGAAAAGAAAAATTGGTTCAACCTTGTTTATAGATTGAAGCAATGTACATACATACATACATACATACATACATATACACACACACACATAGATATATATATATATATATATATATGTGTGTGTGTGTGTGTGTGTGTGTGTGTGTGTGCGCGCTACAATAGTCTCCGTGGATGTGGTATTCAAAGTTTAATGTTTTTGCATTACAACTTGGGTTTGTAAAAAGCGAGGCTAATCATTTTGTTTATTTGAAAATGATTAAGGATCATACTAATCATTGTCTTGTATTGACGTAATTGAATATTTCCCAAGCAGTGATAATTCTTAGTAGGTATATGTCTAACCTTGGTAGAGAGCTTTGAAATTATGTTATCTTTGTTTTTTGACAAGGAGTTTAGAAAACCTAGTTTTTTTGAAATCTACCCAATAGTGTCATTTTTTTTTCAAGTTATAAAGTCATGGTCAAAGATACCCTTTTGTGAGATGGAGGATTGTCAACCTTGGTGATCTTTGGAATGAGTCAAAGTTTTGGAAAATTTAATTTCTTAAGTTCAGAAAAGGATGTGTTTTGGCATAAGGTGAAACTCTTAGAGTTTTCCAATGATTGAACAATTTTGCAAATTGCACATCAACCTCTGCCTTTAACCACATTGTATTGCAGAGTTTTAGAACTTCTTGGCAATCAAGCAACATTTGCAAATGTGCATCCAATCTTTGCTTCTTTGATGAATTTGCATTGAAGGAGCATGTACCATTACACACAAAGAACTTACATATGCTATTGCAAGGACATTTGAAAAACATTTCTTTGAATTTTTGCCGCTTTTCATTCTTTGCAACCTGCATTGGTGAACCACTTATCCTCTATGTGCATTCAAAAACAAATCTTTTCATTGATTTTCTCACTCACATTGCATTGCGTTGGTATTTCTAAGGTTTTAGTAGGGTTTTCCTTCATTTGAGATGTGCTAGGGTTTTTGCAAACCGTCATTCCAAAAACTTGCAATTGTAGTTGTGTTCCCCCTTTTAATGTATTCCCTAATTTCTTTTATGAACAAATTTAATGTGTGAGTTTGGAAACCTCTCACTAGTTTGTGATTGCCTTTCCAAAACATTTTAGGACTAGTTTGTGAATGCTATCAGGGTTTTTCACGTATGGTAGGCTTTGCAAAAAAAATTTCCCCATTTGCAAGAATCCATGCTTGAGTTAGACTCCTTGAGCTTTGCTTGATCGACTCCGTTTCTTTCTTGCTTTCTAAATCTGATTTTTGGAGTCTTAATGCTGTTGTGCAAATTGCTTTTGCTCTTCCATTTTCTGCCAACTAACAATTGTGGAACTTTGGGGTTTTCATGCTTCTATGCAATTTTTGCAAATTGCAGCTTGAGTTCTCATTTCTGCCACTTTTATATTGATTCCTACAAGATCCTCAGACCTTCCTTACAATTTTGCAAATCACTTCCTAGCTTCAAAATCTCAGCATTATGGTTTTTCTGTGTTTCAATTTGCTTAATTGCTTGCTATCCTTGCATTTCTTTTGTGAATATATTGGTCTACCAATATGTGAAAACATTTTTTGTTTGCATATTGTTACCTAACAATTTGTGAAAATGTTTTCTGCTAGTATTTTGGTAATCTTTATGATATTATCCAAGGTCAGACAATGAAACAAAATGAATAACAATTTCAAAGGAGTTTCCCCTTCAAAAAATGCCTTGTTAGTCTTAGATTGTTATAGAGACCTTGGTCATTTTGATGTTAAAGAATTCATTCAGAGAGTGAGAAAAGTATATGGCAGTTCACATTGGGCTAACTATACTGTAGTTAAACGTATTGTCCAAGATGTAGAATTTATTGTTTCAGTGCAAACACCTAAACTCGTATTGGCATGTGCTCTGCATTATGATAATGTGAAAAATAAAATCTTTGGACCTAATGCTATTAAAGAGATTTTTGGTATACCAATTCATAGAAAGTATGCTTCCTTAACAATTGAATTTGCAAGATATTATGATAAGTATCTAGAATGTTGCACCAATTTTATCAATTATAATTGGTTGATAAAGATGGGGCAAAAATTACTAGATTTCCAAAGATACTTCACAAGAGCGAGTTCGTTGAAGATATGAATGACTTAGCTTATTGAATAGAGACATAGGGAATCTTATTGGTAACAAATTTCACCCTTGGATGTTTTGGTATATGCTCACTACTTAAATATAAGGATGAAATATATTGGTTGAAAAAGATAGGGACAACAATTACCAGATTGCCAAAGATACTCCACAAGAGCAAGTCATTGAAGATATGAATGGCTTAATTAGCTTATTGAATAGTCTTAGGTAATCTTATCGCTAACGAATTTCACCCTTGGATGTTTTGGTATATGCTCACTATTAAATAAAAAAGGATGGAATAGATTGAAAATAATTGACTAATGATCACTTGCATGATCCAACTTTGTAATGTATATGAAAGCAAATGTTTATCTATGACTTCCTACCTTGTATGTCTCTTGGAAAGAAGAGTAGTATTCCTAGGACTGAATAAAGTAGGAGTAACCTGTTGGGGTCAAAAGAGAGTAAATACTGCAAACACTGCCTTTGCCTATTATCTTATCAAAATATTGGAAGATGATCTTAATAAGAAGATATCATTGAAGCTATCACTGCTATTAAATATTGAGGGAATCAGTTATTTCTATTCTCTACAAATGCTTATATTGGAGTTCGAGTCTTTACTAGCATGGAATATAAATTTGCAAAGTATCCTTGTAATAAGCTCATACAATTGGAGTTATGCAAGTATTTGGGTGATGTGCATGAATTAATTTTAGATAAACTTAAAATAGGTGTTTAGTTTCCAATCAACATCTTATTCTTACCTTAATGCTAAAATTGGTAGGAACGAGATGACATAAATCAGTTTACACATAAAAATGCTAAGGAGAGATTATGAATATCAAACATTGTTTCAGCTAGAGTAGGTATGTTAACTCTATTTTGGTAGTAGAGGATGTAGGATTACAAATGAGATGGTCTTTCCATTCATATGGGAACGAAATCTCCGTTGATTACCGCTTTCCAATCCTAGATGTGAGGAAATGCATCACTTCCTTTATGTGAGTGTAGTTGGTGGACTCATGTATGCTGTAGTTTGCACCATACTAGACATTTCTCAAGCATTGAGAATCATGAGTTGGGAGTCCTAAGAAGTTGGAGCTTTGAGCAGTGAGAGTCTCAAGTCCAAGGAAATAGCATTGGATTACAGTTGATAGGGTCTTTAGCTATCTTAGAGATGAATTAGAGTTTGTAGACTTTGATTAGGTAGTTGTGGAAAGTAGATGGTTTATCAATGGGTATGTACTTACCTTGTTTGGGGGTATGATTAGTTAGTCATTTGATATTGGAGGGAGAATATATGGCTATTGCTCATGCCTATAAGGAGGCATTTCTCTTTGTATATTTGGTTTAGACATTAGATTGAAACATGATATAGTAATTAAAGATATTAAATTGAAACATGATGTAGTGGGTATCAAGTATGATAGATTTAGTGCCATCAGCTTGGTAAAGAGGCTCTACTTTTCATACATGGATGAAGCACATTGATGTGTGGTATCATTTTATTAATAACATGGTGTAGGATAAGACTCAAGAGGGTTATGGTCAAGCAGGTGGACATGTTTATGAATGTTGCAGATGCTTTGATGAACCTTGTGTATATATATGTAGGAATTCAGATGGTGCATGATGGCTAAGGGGATTAACCCTTGGCACAAAGTTCACTTTGTTGGAGCCCCTTATTATTCTTGCAATATACAAGTGGAAAATTGTTAGGAGTAGGGGTTTAAGTGTTTTATACACCTTGCAAGTCCAAGATCTAGTTGAAATTGTTTAATATTTGACATTTGTACTTTGTAGTATTCTAAATTATGTTCCCACATGGAAAATGATGCCCTACTTCAATGGAATCTTTAGATTTTTAGTTGGCACTTTCTAGCACTTTTCATTTGTCTTATGATGATTCTAATAGGTCAATCGATTTAGGGCGTTATTTAGTGAACTATGACTAGCATCTTTGATTGTCTATTTATAGTTGTGTATACTTGTAATTATTGCCTCGTGATGAAGCATTTGGGAGTTACACTTTGACCCCATGGTCATAGGCTTCAAACTAGTCCAAGTTGGAAATTACATTCTATTTTTAGAGGAGGTACTTTTGGACTATGGATTGCATGGGTTGAATGTGGACTAGTTGTACATGGTTTTGGTAAACCTTTCATTGTTTCTTAGGTAATATATTGAGGGCCTAGGATAGTGATTATAAGTTGATATATTGCATTGTTATGGTCTCCCACTTTTCTCTTTGTTCCTCTATGCTCCCTTGAGGGTTTGTTCCCTGACATGGCTATTTGAGCTTAATCCTTATGGTACTGGCTTTATTGGGTTTCACCTGGTTCAGGTATCACGCACTTTTTTTTAAAATATTTTCTAATGTAACTGAGATGATTTGAAAGTTTCATTGATCTACTTTGACTATTCATGGGCATTAATATCCTTTTTTTATTTCACCCTTACAATGAATTTGAGATTACACAGTTGACAGTTGTATTTTGAAAGTGCTCATTTAGGGAAAAATTTTCACGATGAAGGAATCCCCTACTTCTATAGCATTTTGAATTCTATGTCATAATCATTGAAATACAATTTTTTTGTTGGGTATATTTTTCTTTCTAAGAGCCTAGAATGTCTTGGAAGAACTGTAGAGATATGGTTACAGTTTTTGTTGTCTCTTTCATAAGCATCATTATTTTTGGGAATCTTGTGCGTTGATATTTTAGTTTCCTTTGCCATGTGATTCTGACAGATATCTTGATCACAACTCCCTTACTGGAAGAATTCCTGATGCATTTTACCAGCATCCTTACCTGAAAGAAATGTAAGCCTCCTTTTTAGTCAGATACACCTAGAATAGGTCTCCATGAATAAAAATCATTTTTCGTCTGGCATGATAAATCATGATCAACATGGTACCTGCAAGGAATAATTGCTTTTGTAGTTCTTAGGATTCAAGGTTTTTGAATACAATATATTGAATGCCAAAAGCTGAATAATAACCTCTTTAAGTGTATCCTCACCTATATAGAAGGAAATCAATTTTGCTTTGGTGTCAACCCAATTGGTGTTCATAAAATGCTAGAGGTATCAGACACAGAATTCCTCTTCTAGGCAGCTTTATTTTGCCTTTGATTCCAGATTTGCAGCATGCATTATCTTCCCTGAAGAGGAGAGTACAATGATGCTTTTTACTTTAACCTATCTTCTAGTTGTTTTGAACGACGTCTTTGTATTAATATTTTTTGGTAGAAGTGCTTTTAATTGAGTATTTCCCAAAGCAGTGTTTGTCAAAGGACAATCATAATACAAGATTTTTACCTGAAAATGGTGTCATTCTTAATTAGAATAAATTGTTTCATAAGTTTGGAGTACAAATATCTTTCCCTAGAAAATTAGAAATAGTTCTGACTATATATCATGAAAGATAGAAAAAGCCATGGATCACCTACAATTGAAAATAACTACTGTAAACTTTGAGTCAATCTGGTGCCGATGTGTGGTCTAAATATTTAACCTCTAATTATTGGAATTTGGAAATGAATGTTTCTACAGGTTACTAAGTTGGTAGGGTTGTACCCAGGTCTGTGTTTGAGCTTTTTCTAGAAGCTTCTTTTTATACTTTTATATGGACTTTTATATCAACAAATTATTTTTATTTGGGAACATTTTGTAGGAACAATTCAATATTTACTTTACGAGTTCATTTCTTCATGAGCAGATGTATGGTGCTTTTGTTAAGAGTTCATATTTTTGCAATATAGTTGTTTTTTTCTAATTTATTAAATTCCCTTTGAGAAGTCACTAGCTTACATACGATTAATTACCAAGGTATACCTGCTCCATCAAAGTCATCCAAGACTTGGATCCATATCATCTACCCCTGTAAGTTGGATGCAATACTTTATTTTGTATACCCTTAGTTGTCTCCTTGGGATTTGAACTAAGGCTTCCTTTGCAAGCTTTGATACTGTTTCACTTAAGCTCATTTCATGTTACCAAAGCATCTAATAGAAAAATGTATGAAAAGAAGAATGAATTATATTTCTTTCTAACTGGGTTATAGATAGTTTTGGATTCAATAAACAATCCAAGCTTCTCAATAACATGCTAGGATATTCAGTATTATAATTTGTAAT
Source organism: Thuja plicata (assembly GCA_018584345.1). Lineage (NCBI taxonomy): Eukaryota > Viridiplantae > Streptophyta > Pinopsida > Cupressales > Cupressaceae > Thuja > Thuja plicata. The sequence goes on from MU225350.1 coordinate 1,455,068, forward strand.
GACCCTAACTGTGGTTTAAAAGGGAAAATGACAGTAGTAGGTCTGATTTCTTTATTTCAAATGTTGCTTTGCAAATTTATATAGAATGGTAGTGGCAACCTTGCTTGATTAACTTCTCAATGTTTTAAAGGAAAATATAGAGATACCAAAGAACTAAGCTTTAAACATTGAATATTATTCAGTAATCAAGTAAATGCCTACATATACTAGAATCATATTACAATCATGAATTTTCCTCAATCAAAATTCTAGAATGAGTCTCAATGAAAAGATATGCACCTAGTATCAAAACACCCGAAATGGATGGTAGCACAAGGTGGACTGGCGCTGAAAGATTTGTTGTGTATAAACCACACCAATCTCGACATGTCCCCATGGGATCCCTGTGCAATATGAGGTTGGCACAACAACTAACTATTCTACTCAGCGTCCAACATTACAACTCTGACTGTATCGCTGGGAGTCACCACTCTACTCGGGCGCTGTGTGGACTATTACCTCCCAACTTGGTTACAATGTCGTCTTGGACCGTGAAGCAGCTATGCAATTTCCAGCCAGCACCTTCCACAATGACACCCACACCTCCCTTGTTGCAGACATCAAACAATGGTTATGTCTACTGAATCATGGCCCGCACGCGTGAGACTATCTAACAGTTATCACCCAACAATGATGTTACATTGGTAGTGGGAATAGTCTCTTTGTTGTTATTACTCCTTCACTATGCTCCACACAGAAACTTTAAACCCTTCGATCCTTATTGCATTCCAAACACACTCAAACTATTGTATCCAACTGCTGAGATGTTACTGATTTCTTTGCTTCTGAAATTTGATTATGGAAAATGCTGATGGAATAACAATTCTTCTATATTTATGCATCAAACTCCCAAAGTGAAATCTGAGTTGTATATGGAGTATTTAATCTTACCAATACAGTAAGCTCTAAAAATGAAATCTGAGATGATTCCACCACTATTGAAATGTTGGGGCTACTTCCAACCTTTCAAGTTTACCTTAAGGGTTTGCATCCTTAAGAAAATATAACCAGTCACAAATGCAAACAAAATTTAATTTCTTTGTTTATAATATCTTATGGTGCTTTTCCCAAGAATGCCTTTTTCTTTTTTTAACCTCGAAGTGAGGGAAAATACACACACTTAAGCAATGTGGGATAAAAAGTGCTCACTTAAGTCACTTAAGTTACCTTTTTGAAATAAAGTAACTTAAATTCATAAAGTGACTTTATAATGTCACTTTATAAAATAAAGTAACTTGACTTTAGAAAAGGAGCCCAAAATAATAAATATTTGCCCCTAAAGCCTGTGACTGGCTGGCATCCTCTGAAAGAAGCCATTAGCCTATCCGGATGGGAAGATAGGCTAATTAGGCACCATAATGGCCTATTATGGAGAAGGGGACATTACAGTCCTCCCTTCCCGGGATTGCTTTCCCTCAAGAAATCTCAATGTTGGTTGTTGCAGAATAGACTCACCCTCCCATGTAGCATCCTTGATCAGTAAGTCCTTCCATCGAATCAAGTATTCTCTAATGCCCCCGTTCCTTAGTTTCCTTTCTCTGATCTCAATCACCTCAGCTGGAACCATAACCAATTTTACTTCCTCGGCAAGCGAGGCTAAACCAACTGAAAGAACTATTTGCTATCTAATTACCTTCTTGAGGCAAGAGACGTGGAAAAAATTATGAATCTGGCTCTCTACCGGTAGCTCGAGCTCGTAAGCTACCTCACCTAGCCCTCCTAGAGATGCGATAAGGACCGTAAAATTGGGGCTTGAGCTTTTCTGACCCACTCTTTTTCAGAGAACTCTGCCTGTAAGGATAAAGATGAAGGTAAACCATATCTCCTGACTCAAAACTTCACTCTATCTGATGTCGATCATCATACATCTTTTTATAATTATGTGCCCTCTGAATGTTCTCTCTGAGAGACCTAAGGATATTATGATGTTCCTGTAGCTAGTCTCTCACATTCGGTGCCCTGCTGTCCTGAAGAGCCAAGTCTATAAAAGATAATGGCTCGTTGCCATAGAGAGCTCAAAATGGTGACATACCAATAGTCATGTGATAGGTGGAGTTATAGAAAAACTCCCCCAAATATAGCCATTTGACCCAAGCCCTCTGCTGCCCTGCTACATAATTCTAGAGATAACCTTCTACCCATTTGTTCACAATCTCCATATGGTCATCTGTCCACGGATGGTAACTGGTGCTGAGAGTCAATACAATGCCTGCCAATTTGAACTACTCTTGCTATAAGGTGCTAAGAAACTTACTATCCCAATAACTCACAATGGTCTTGGGAAGACTGTGCATCCTAAAGACTTCTTGGAAGAATAATTCAAGTACCTACGCAGCTGACCAATCTACTGCAATAGAAAAGAATAGAGAAAACTTAGTAAGTCTACCTACCACCACAAATATGTTTTCCTTTCCCTATACCCTTGGAAAACTAGTAATAAAGTCGATTGATATACCTTCCCACTTCTAAGTTGGAATGGGTAGGGGCTGTAAAAAATCAATTGGATCCTCATCTTTAGACTTGTTCTGCTGACAAGTTTGACACTCCTTGACATACTGGAGGACATTGTCCTTGAGGCCCTTCCATGAGAACCTCTTCCTGACCTACCTGTAGGTCTTGAAAAAATCTGGGTGTCCTGTTGTGGGCGCATCATAAGCAACCCTCATTATCTTAGCTTTAAGTTTAGAATCTGGCACTTGGTAGATCCTATCCTTATAAAAGATGATGTCATCAATTACCTTGTACCTGTTATCTAGGTACTGATAGTCTTGAATCTTACAAGTTTGAGTATTCTTAGAATACTCAACCAATATGAGATTTCCAATCAACGAAAATCTCTGACAAGATACAACAAGCTGCAACTGAGGGTCTCCTACAAAGTGCATCGACCATAATATTATTTTTTCCTTTGACATACTCAATGTCAAAATTGTATGCTTGGATTTTATTGACCCATTTTTGTTGTCTTTCATTCAACTCTTTCTTCTCCAAAAAGTAGCGTAGGCTGTTGTGATCCATTTTAACTGTAAACTTGCCGCCTACCAGATAGTGTCTGAATTTAGCAAAGACGTGCATGATGACAAGAATTTCTTTGTCATATGTAGAGTACAACCTCTCATTTTCCTTAAGTTTCCTACTCTCATATGCTATAAGATTCCTATCCTACATCAAAACTTCACCATTCCTTTTACTTGGAGCATCACACTCTAGAACAAATGAACACGAGAAATCTGACAGTGCTAGAACCAGGCATGTACTCATGACAATCTTAAGTCTATCAAAGACTATATCTGCCTCACCTGTTCACCTAAAAGCCCCTTTCAGAGTTAGATTAGTGAGGGGTGCTGTTGGCTAAGAGAATCCAAGGAACCATCTCAAGTCTAACACATAACCCAACCCAAGGAACCCAAGGAACCATAACCCAAGGAACCATCTCAAGTCTGACACATTTCATGGTGATGGCCAATCAAGGATTGCATGTATGTTCTCTTGATGAACCTTAACTCCATCTGCCCCTATCACATGTCCCAGGTAGAGGATCTCAGTCAACCCAAAATCACACTTGGATCCTTTTGAAAATAGAGACTGACTCTCCATGATGCTAAGAACCTCATCCAAGTGTCTCAAGTGCTCCTCCCATGTCTTGCTGAAGACCAAGATGTCATCAAAGAATACTAGGACACTCTTGCGTAACTACTTTTTGAATAAGTGATTCATGCAAGACTGAAAGGTAGTTGGCACATTAGTGAGCCCATTGGCATCACTAGAAACTCACAGTGCCCATAGTGACATCTGAATGTCATCTTATGAACATCCTCCTCACAGACACGTTGTAATACCCACTCGTGTTTTGCTTTCTAGTTTAGGATGCCGTACTTTTAGGCATTGGTTTTTGTTGTTGGCCGAATTCTTTTAGGCCACAGTTCATGTGAGCGGATATTATTTTATTTGATGATGATACTTGTTTATGATGTTATGATTTTACTTTATGCATAGATAGATGTGATGATGTTATCATGTGGATTATTATTTGTCGATTTCAGTCTATGATATACTTACCCCATACTTGCATGTGTATGGTTGTCTTATATGTGAATGTACTTGTTGATGTGTTGTTGTGGTAGAGGACGGAGACGTAGTTACTTGCTTCGGCGAGATCCACATGTTCGACCGATCCCTATCATTGATTGCGATATTATATCATATATGTACATGCGTGTTCTTTTGGTGACAGGATTGTAGGTACAGGGCATCGTCTTCCCTGAATTGGCAGGAGTGAGCGTGCCCATAAATATTCATCTCAATGGTAAAGAGGGGAGGTAACATACAGATCCAAAACCCTA
>MU225350.1:1508783-1524391 GCA_018584345.1 Thuja plicata
ATAAATATTACCAAGCAAGAAGAAAGGTATAGGTTACAGCCTAGGGTTGCTAGAAACCAATTGCAAAAACATATTCTTAAGGAAGTTAGAAACCATATTACCCCCATACCAGGAACTGCACCCTACTGTTTCAAAGATTTACATTTCTATACCAAGTACATTGCTTATGCTTTGTTTAGAGTGTTGGGTATAGATGGAGGAGTTGAGAAGATAAATTTTGGAATTTTAATGATGGTGTTAGATTTGCAAGATGTGCATTCTAGTACTAGCTATGACTATATATAGTACATCATTGAAAAAATGCATGAGGGGTTTGTAGCTGTGTAGAAGAAGGATAAATATCCTAGGTTTTTACATTATTCTATCATGATGCATTTGTTATTACATTTCAATTATGGAATCATGAATGTAAAACAATTTAAACCCCCAGAGGATCTTTTAGGACCAGCCCAATCCTATTCAATTTTGGGTTAGGATATGGAATTATACATCCAAGGACTGTGAATTTTGTGGATTTGAGAACTAGATTGTATATCCCTTGATGTAGAGTTTGGGTATTAGTAAGACTAGACTCCCAGTTAAGGTGTTGCAGTTGCTAAGACCCTGTGAATATGTTGACAAATGGGAGGGTGACCACAATTGGGGAGACTTATTTTTAGAAGAGAATTTTACTATGATCAGAGTATATGGGTGCAAACATCCTCCTCATGTCCTACCATATCATGTGCCATCAAGAGTTGTAGCTATGGAGTTCATTTGGAAGCTATTGTTGACAAATAATGAGCACTTTGCACCACCTAGGAAGGGGACATTAACCCCTAGGAAATTCAAAAATTTTCAGTTTACAATCGAAAAAGGTGCTAATGATTTAGTGAGCACATGGTTGGAAAGTTGGAAGATGGGAGCAACATTATATAGATATATTGATCCAGAAGGATTTATTGTAGGAGAAAAGAAACTCCTAACTCCTACCATACCGAACACATATGTACTTGATCTTTGTGTGGAGGATGCTACTAGAAAGATCCTAGATGAGGAGTAGATAGGAACACTTGTCGCCTAACCATTGAGAATAGGGAGGTTAGTTATTATCAAAGACAAGTGTACATTATCCTAAAATGGTGGTCACTTGATCTTAGTATGAATATTAGATGCTATCCTGAATATTGTCAGACAAAGGCACCAGAGTTCACATGAAGACAAAGAAGATCAGATTTCATCCCTTGTTTTTGTCTTCCCACCGCTTATATATGATCATTTCTTGTCTTTTCTGTACTTTTAGGGTTAGGTTCCTTAAACCATCCAAAGCTTGTTGCATCCTATCTTTAAGGATTCCAAGATGGTTAAGGACCTATAAATAGATCTAAATTGTAATAGTTGGAAGAGATGAAATATATTGGCAAACCGGACTTTCTAAATGTTAGTCTATGTCTTTGAGCCTTTTGAGCTTTTTATGTACTAAAGCAGAAATATATGAATAAAATACAGTGTAACTTTACTCTATATTATTGTTGTCTCTTTACTTATTGTGTATGCTCTTTTATGTTTAATCTGTAAAGCATTTTAAGCATATTGGTTACAAGGTAGCTATCTAATTGCTTGCAAGTTTCTTGCAAGGGAAGAACTAAGTTTTGTAAGTAGTTTCAGGGAGCATAAAAATATCTAAGGATTTGATACAGTGTTATAAAAATGATAGGATAGTTTGCACGACATCTTATCTGAGTTGCATGTATGTTGCAAGGAATCTTACATTATTCTATTTTATATATCTCTATGGATTTATATTCATTTGATTTTATAAGCCCAAGTCTAGGCACTGGTCTAGGAACTTGTTTGGTAATCCATCATCATCCAAATATTCAATACTATTCAAAATCAATTACTTTCAGAATATATGTGTAAAATCAATTATACTCATAGTGATTACAGTTGAAATTTGTTGATTTCTTAAAGAGTAAATCATTAGGTTGCCCCTCCTAAAATAAAAGGAAGAAGGATGAAATTTTTTTCTCATTGGTTTATGTTATTAAGACCATAGCCTAGCTTGTAGTACTCTATTTCAAAATAATTATTGCAATCTCCAAGGTACTTTATAAGGTATTATAGTGAGGTCTGAAGTAAGTAACCAGGAATGAATTAGTCCACCAAATACATAGGCTGAAGAATCAGTAATTTTTTAATAGGTAATACCTACTAAGTCTGTGGAACTCAAAAATGAAGGAGGTGATAATAGGTATCCCCAGTGTTATCAAATATCTCAGCAATTAGCCTTTTCTCTTGAAAAAAGGGAGTTTTCATTCAAGTATAATCAATATACTGTCATTTTAAGGTTGTGGTCCAAGAAAAAGAGCTAACAGTCTCCACTTCCTCAATGCCTAAACTATAACATAGAACTCCTGATCATAAACAAAATATTTTCTCTTGGCATCATTCAACTTCTCACTAAAATAAGCAATGGGTTTACCTTCCTGACTCAAAACTACTCTAATGGCATTACCACTATCATCACAATCTACTTGAAACACCTTGTTAAAATTTGGAAGTGCTAAAATAGGCTGTTCTGTAACTTTTCTTTTCAACAATTCAAAACTCTTATCTACCCCTATAGTCCACTTAAACTCTTTCCTATCCCCTCTCATTATTTCAATCAAGGGTCCACAGATACTACTAAAACCTCAAATGAAATTTCTATAAAAGCTAGCCAAACCATGAAAATATTTTACCTTAGTAGCACTCCTTGGGGTAGGCCATTCAAGGATATCTTGCACCTTCTCTGGGTCCATTTTTAGACCTTCTACTAAGACTACAAACCCCATATACACTCACTCGTTCTTCACAAAACTGTACTTCTTCAGATTAATCAGCAACTTTTCTTCCCTTAACCTCTCAAACACCTTACGAATATGCATCATATGTTCTTCCAATGTCTTACTGAAAATCAAAATATCATCTAGGTAAACAATAACAAACTTACCCAGAAATTCTTTCAGTACTTCATTCATGAGCCACATGAATGTGCTAGGTGAATTGGTTAGCCCAAAAGGCATGACTAACCACTCATACAAGCCTTCCTTTGTCTTGAAGGCTGTCTTCCATTCATCTCCTTCTCTGATCTTGATTTGGTGATATTCACTATTTAGATCCATCTTTGTGAAATACTCAGCTCCACTCAAACAATCCATAATATGATCCATTCTTGGAAAGGGAAATCTGTACTTGATAGTGATCTTATTGATAGCTCAAGAATATATACACCTCATCCATTCTCCATTTTTCTTTGGTGCTAATACTGCTGGTACAACACATGGACTCAAGCTCTCTCGGATCAATCCCTTCTGCAAAAACTCATGCACTTGTTTGTTCAATTCTTCACTCTCTGCTAGAGTCATCCTATGGGCTGCCTTGTTTGGCTAACTAGCCCCTGGGATCAAGTCTATTTGATGACTGATCTTCCTCACTGGTGGTAATCCATCAGGTACATTATCAAAAACAATATCTTGAAACTCCTCCAACAAGTCTGCAACTTCTACAGGTACATCTTCTACTTCTTCTTTACCCACTTTTGGAATTAGGTAAAAACACATATGCTCATGTCGCATACCTTCTACGAACTTTCTTCCATCAACTAAATAAATTTTAGCATTACTACATACCTTTTCTCCTATATCCTTCAATGGCTTTAGCTTGTTTTGGACTCCTTCCTTTCTCAGATAATAAGTACTAGCATGCCCATCATGTATGACACGCCTATCAAACTGCCAAAGCCTTCCCAACAATAAATGACATGCATCCATAGGGATGATATCACAAAGTACCTCATCTCGGTAACTTCCAATCTTGAACTTCACTAAGCACTGCTCATTGACCAGGACCTTGTGGTCATCCTGCACCCAGGAAATTCTATATGGACGTGGGTGCTTTTCCCTTTTTAGCTTCAACTTTGTGACCATTTCTTCTGATACCAGGTTATCAGTGCTTCCACCATCAATAATCTCATTGCAACACTTATCCTCACACTTGCATCTAGTGCAAAATAGGCTCTTTCTGTGATCTGAGCTCTTCTCTTCATTTATCAGGATCCTCCTAATGACTAGGGTTTCTCCTCTCTCAGCATCATCTAAGTGTTCTGACTGAGCTTCTTCATTTGCATGTGAAACTCTTGCATGGCCTTCATTCCTTCTATCTTTCCTTCCTTGATGCTATGGGAATTCATAGGCTTGGTGTCCTTCTCCACAATGGAAACATGTCCCCCAAAAACCTCCTCTTCCTAGTCCTTGCCCTCTTCCTCTTCCTCTTTGATCCCTATTAGTTTGGTCATGAGGATGATTGTAATTATTTCCCCTTTGATTCTAGCTGCTACTTATCTCATCATTCCTTTTCTGATCTTCATTTTGGCCTCTATATGACCATCTTCCAGATCTTCCACCATGACCTCTTCTAGCTTGCTTGCTTTCAAACTTTTTGTTCAGCTTCTCTTCCACCCTTAGCACAAACTGGTATGCCTCTTCAATACTCATCATTCTAACCAGACTCAACTCATCCTGAATACTTGGCTGCAATCCATAAAGATAACATGCAATTTTTTCCTTCTCAAGTTCTGCATGACCTATTCTAAGGAGGACTTGATAGAACTCTTCTGTATACTCTTGCATAGATTTTCCCACTTGTTTCAACCCTTGCATTTTTCTCAGCAGATCTAGCTCATAATCAACGGGAATGAACTATCTCTTCAACTTCTCCACCATTTGGTCCCATCTTGTTATTTTCTCCTTTCCTCTTCTAATCCTCTCCAATTGAATCTCCTACCACCAAATTTTTGCATGGTCCTTTAGTTTGGCCTTCTTAAATTTGACCCGATCTATGTCTTCGACATCTTCATACTCAAAATATTCTTCTAGATCATTGATCCAGTCAATCAACTCCTCTGGGTTAATATTTCCTGAAAATGTGGGAACTTCAATCTTGGGTCTATTGGCAAGTTGATTCCCAGGGAGTGTATGGATTATTTTGTGTTGTCATTATGGCAACAAAGTTATATGAAGTTTTGACAGTAAACTATGAAGTGAAAATTGACTAAGTGTAGAAGACAGAACAGAACAGTGACTTGTAGTCAATCAAGGCATCAGGGCACATGCGTACAATCACATCAAGATATGTGCATTTAGACTTAAGCTCTATATTATGTTGTTATGCTTATCCTATACACACATGGTACATAATGGCAGTACAAACAAGTTACAGAAAGAACAAGTACACTAGCAATTCAGAATATAGAGTATGAAGCTGACTTCATGATTTTGATTAGCGTGTAATCTTTTGTTATGTAAAGGCTAAGCACCTATTGTAATAATTTTGTAATCATTTATTAAACATTGTTGTAAACACACTTAAGCCAATTTTTTTGGAAGTGTTGTGTATTATGTTTTTGGGCCGACTATGGTCTTGTTTTGGGTCACGTCTATTCAGGCATATATATATATATATATATATATATATATAAAATGCAAAGATAAATTTGAAGTGTCATCAAAATAGTCAGAGAAGATGTATAGCAGAGTAGTATGAAGATATTAGTATGAGATAGAGCCCTTAAAGAAGTTAAGAGCATAAGCGCATAACTGGAACTAATTAGACATCTGTGTCACATACAACAGTTCACTTTTGGATATAGTGCATATCTATTCTCAAGAGGTTGTAGCCTTCTTTCTCTTTGAGAATTGAGCTCTTGGATAGTGAGTCCTCACCCCTAATAGGGTTGTTTGTAAAAGACTCCTAACAGGGTCAAACCCTTAACCAGGTCATTGTACTTACATTGTAAAGACTGCTCCTAACAGGGCAAAGGAACTCTAACAGGTTCATTATACTAGTGCAATATTTGTGGGTACTAATTCCCACCGGGGTTTTCCTCTAATCAAGGTTTCCCCGTAATCATACTTGTGTTATGTGATCTTGTGTTAAGCTTCAAGTGTTATATGATTGATTTATATTTAAAGTTTCTGAAATTGAATAATTATCTAAACACTGATTCCCCCCCCCCTCTCAGTGTTTCCAACAATTGGTATCAAATCTTTGGTCCTTAGAAAGAAAAGTTTAACCACTTGAGGAGATCATGGATTCAGCAGAAGTGAAACATATGAAAAAAATCTTGAAGCAGCCCTTGAAGATCTAGACAGATCCAAGAAAGAAAATGAAGAACTTAAATTAAAATTTGATGGCTCACAAATGCTTATCAAGAAATTAAGGAGAGAACTGAAAGATTTCTCCACCAATGATTTGAAACTGAAAATCATGAAGAGACTAAAGAAGAATCACGAAAAGAAAAACACAAGGCATTTGACCATAATTTCTATGCATGTAACAATTATGGACACCTAGCAAGAGATTATAAGAATGTAAGACCCTTCAATGGTTATTGTTACTCCTGTAATAAGTTTGGTCATAGGGCTATTCATTGCAGAACAAATCAAAGAAATCAGCCACAACTAAACCAAAGGAATCAAACTCAATTCAATCAAAGAAATCAACCTCAAAGAAACTTGCAAAACATTACATGTCAGATATGTAATTACAATGGACACACAACCAAGCAATGCAACATGATGACTAACAACATCAGACCTCCTATAATTTTTCACTCATGTGGAAAAGCTGGGCACATCTCAAGGTTTTGCAGATCAAGAACAAAAGGACAAGAGAATCCTAAGAAGTCTTTGTTTGAAGAATCAAGAGAAGTCAAGTTTGTGGAAGCTAAAGCTAACTTAGATAAAATATGGGTTGAAGTAAAGAAAGATAATGTAGAGAAAAAGGTAGCAGATGCATCCTCAGTGGACGCACCTTCTACTTCTGGATTAATGACCCTCATGGTCTTAGGGGGGGATATTCTAGCTCTGAACCCCTGTGTGGTTGGTATATTCACATCTGAGTATGCACCTATGGATTCATGCATGTGATCACAGATTAAGGTTGTATGCATTCACGCATTATCTTTACTTCATTCAGAACAAGGTTTGAAAATCTCTCTGTAAACCGCTTTACGGTAACAAGCATTAAATGCAATTAATCTTTATATAAAATTGGTAAAATATCTTAAGATCTCATTTTGCATTTGAGATAGAAGCATTTAGGAAGCAGACAAGCATTAAGCATCAAAGCACTACGATTTAAAGGATTAGTTGGTTTGTGAACATATCAACGATTGGAACGAAACCCTAGTAGTTGCGTCATTTCAGAATTGTTGTGAAACCCTACTTAACCCAATTGCAAGTAAGTATGGCAACCCCTGTTGTATTCGACATTGCTGAAAGGAAGAGATTTGTTTTCAAGAAGCATCCATTCAAGTCCATACTAGATGATGTTGAAGGAGCATTCTCTAGAACCCCTCTTGGAGTCGTACATGTAGAAGACATCTGCGCATATGTTTATTGTAAAAAGGAAATAGTTGGAGACAACAACATTGCATCTCTCATAGGTTCTATGATGAAACTAGACTATACATTCAAGGATGAATATGTGCATCTCACTGATAACCCTATCTTTGAGTATTCAAATGCGCACGAGTTTTATCAGCCAGAACGGGTGAAGATATTACTAAGCATGATACATGATGATCTATACTGGATAGGTGAGGTTCCTGTCCACATCACTACAGATCTAATTTAGGAGATGACTGGACTTCCTAAGACTCGACCAGCTCTTCCTACTGGCAAGGATGTCAAGAAGTAGGTTGAAAAAGTATGCTTATCTAGAAGTGATAGGCGCGACATGACTGTTGATCCCATTAAGGAGAAAGACATCAAACTACTCACTATGATACTTGGATACAAGTTTTAGCAAGCAAGAAGACTAAATAGTGTGTCCACAGCAATAGTTCTGGCAGCAATAAGGATAGTGAAAGACAACACTCAGTACAATCTCTGTGAGTTATTGCACGCACAACTGATAGAGAATATCAAAGCCATTAAGAATGACAAGAGAAAGATATTCAGGTTTGTTTCTTTGATCATCTATCTATATTTCCATATTTTTGGTAAAGTTGCAAATCTTTACCTAGATAGGAGCAAGCCTACTATGTTACAGATATCACTAAAAGTTACAACAGAGAGTAGTTCAAAATATTCCATGGACATGGATATCAAAACCTTCAAAATCAAGATGCAGAAGAGGTTCAGGATACCTGAGAAGATAGTTGAGAAATAAAAGGAAACCATATGCTTCATGGTGGAGACTGACTATACTTGTATGGAGGTAGTTGAGCCTAGGACAAAATGGATTCACCTTCTCAGTTATGAAGTTGAAGAACATGTTTTGGAAGGTTATGCACAAGTCCTCTTATCTGCACCCAAGGATCCCAATAAACCTAGATGGGGTACTTACAGAGAAAAGACAAATCAAGTGGATTTTGTCTTATATAGTGTTGATAACAAAAGAAAGGCATCAAGGATTACCTCAAACATCCTAAAAGTTCATGGTATTACACAAGAAGACCTTCACAGAGCTAGAGAAACTAAGATAGCCAAAGAACTTGAGAAAACTCCTACATAGGTGAAAAAAGAGAAGACTGATGATATGCTTAATAAGAAAAAGAAGAAATCAAATGAAGACACATCTGCACCATCAACCACCATTGATCTAGAATCCTCCCCACCTTCTGTACCAAGCAAGAAATCTAGAGGAAGGAAGCAAGCGCCTACTAGTCATCCATCCTTAAGAACTACAAGGAGCAAGGTAAAGAACACACAAACTCCTCTTGAGGTAGGTTTCAGACCTATTCTTAATGTCTTAAGGAACATAATTGTTAATGAGGGAAGACTAGAATCTATTAACAATGTATATGACAAATATCAAGAGATAGACAAATCAGAGATCCATTCTATGATCATCTCTCACATGATTAAGTTCAAAAGGATAGTATTGGAACTTAAAACTATCATACCAGACAAGGTATGGAACATACTTGATTTATTGAAGAGGCAAGCAATTGAAGAAGATATGAGGATAAGAGAAGAAACATTGGATAGTATTCTCCCAGTGTGCTCACATGATGAGAAAGTCATTCTGTTGGATTTAGTAAAGCCACACCTAAGAACCAAAATAAGAATTATTCATATCATGAATAAGGAGTATGATCTGGTTAGTGAAGAGACTCATAAAGCATTTGAGCGGGTATTTCTGGATAGACATATGTATCCATCAATGACACCTACAAAGGTAACTCTAGCTCCTCCAAAATAGGTTACAGAACCAATAATTCAGAATGTACCTAAGACAGGTCCACAAGTTTCAGAACCCTCAGTTTCAATAACTTCTGATATAGAAAAGGATTCAGAAGATACTATAGTGATTGATGACATAAAGATATCCATGACTACTTCTGACAATGAAATGGATAAAGTTGATAAAGCATTTGTAAGCACTGAAGAAACAAAGGAGGTATACACTGATGACACATCTTTACACAAGATGAAGTCCCCTTTAATGATTCAATAGATTTGAATAAAGAACAAGACAATCAAACTAATGAGATACCAACTATGGAAATCCCAGTAAAAAGTTAATGCATGGATACTAGTCAGAATACTATATTCACACCATCCATTCAACCATCAAAATCATTGTTGTCAGGTTTAACTCCTGACTCAGCAAGTTTGGATGCATGGGGAGAAGAAGATTTAATAAAGATCAGTGTGCTAGCCATGGAAAAAGCCAAAGATAAATAGGTTATGAGAAACCCTCTCTTCTTGGAATCAGTAAACATTTTGAATGACCTAGTGCCTGCGGACAAGAAAGTAGAAAAAATTCAATCAGTTGATGATGTAGACAACATCCTAACAAGCTTCAAAGCACATTTTACAAGCTTAGTAGACTCGGCCATGAGAATTGCAGAAGATGACTATAAAAAGGAAAGATTAAATGAACTGGTAAAGAACTTTACCTTAGATCTAAACTCATTAAATATTGGTCAGTCTATGTTGAAAGAATTGGCAGCAAAAGGCATGAAGGTTATAGAAAATTGCATGGACAGATGCAAACTCACTGCTGAACACATCAAAAAGATAGAGGAGGCAGATATTTTGGTTGACAGTTTTAGAAAATCAGTTGAAACATCCATGCAAGACATGAACATCTACAAAAATGTCTATCAAGGTCAACTGGACAAGATAGAAAAACCTAAAATGGAGATCAGTAAGATAAGGATCAGGCAAACTCAACTAAGAAATGCACTTGCGCCCTCCTTAGCAGTTCTGGATGAGAATATTAAATATATTGATGCAACTATTGCTACCTATGATCAAGGACCAAGCATGGATTTGACAAACATGGAAAAGCTCACTTATGCTCTATGCGCCCATCTCCAGACAGTTAATGTAATGAAAGCATTTTGGCAGAAAGAGATCAAGTCTCTTCAGATTGGATATCCAGATGTATACATGGAGTGAGTATATAGAAAATTACAAGTTTTTTGACAACTTTGTCATTAATGTCAAAGGGGGAGTAATGTATAGAATGAATAAAATATATATGAGGAGTAGTGTATCAGGAGTAGTGTATGTATATGTTAAAAAGATAAGAATATACAGTTTTGGGGTGTTAGTAAATTTTGAGTAACTTAGTCACATTTCTTTGTTGCCATTAATGACAAAGGGGGAGATTGTTAGCAAGTTGACTCCCAGGGAGTATATGGCTTAATTTGTGTTGTCATTATGGCAACAAAGTCATATGAAGTTTTGACAGTAAACTATGAAGTGAAAATTGACTAAGTGTAGAAGATAGAACAGAATAGTGACTTGCAGTCGATCAAGGCATCAGCGCACGTGTGTACAATCACATTAGAATATGCGCGTTTAGACTTAAGATCTATGGTATGTTTTTATGCTTATCCTATACACGCATGGTACGGAATGGTAGTACAGACAAGTTACAAAAAGAACAAGTACACTAGTAGTTTAGAATATAGATTATGAAGCCGACTTCATGATTTTGATTAGCGTGTAATATTTTGTTATGTAAAGGCTAAGCTCCTATTGTAATAATTTTGTAATCATATATTAAACATTGTTGTAAACATGCTTAAGACAATTTATTTGGAAGCATTGTGTATTATGTTTTTGGGCTGACTATGGTCTTGTTTTGGGTCGCGTCTATTCAGGCATAAAGATATATATATGTAATGCAAAGATACATTTGAAGTGTCATCAAAATAGTAGGAGAAGATGTATAGCAGAGTAGTATGAAGATATTAGTATAAGACAGAGCCCTTAAAGAAGTTAAGAGCATAAGTGCGTAACTAGAACTGATCAGACATTTGTGTCACATATAGCAGTTCACTTTTGGATATAGTGCATATCTATTCTTAGGAGGTTGTAGCCTTCTTTCTCTTTGAGCAGTGAGCTCTTGGATAGTGAGTCCTCACCCCTAACAGGGTTGTTTGTAAAAGACTCCTAACAGGGTTAGACCCTTAACTAGGTCATTGTACTTACATTGTAAAGAATTCTCCTAATAGGGCAAAGGAACTCTAACAGGTTCATTATACTAGTGCAATATTTGTGGGTACTAATTCCCACCGGGGTTTTCCTCTAATCAAGGTTTCCCCGTAATCATACTTGTGTGATGTGATCTTGTGTTAAGCTTCAAGTGTTATATGATTGATTTATATTTAAAGTTGTTGAAATTGAATAATGATCTAAATATTGATTCACCCCCCCTCTCAGTGTTTCCAACAGGGTCTCTTTCCAATCTTGGAAATGGCCCTCAAAAGCCTATCCTCTTCAGGATTTCTAGGCACTTTTAGTGCTTCATGGTCACCTTGTCCTTCTTCTTCAGATTCTTCTTCACTTTCATCTCTAACCACAACATTCATTCCTCTACGCAGCTCCTCTTGCAATTCTTGCACTTGTCTCTGGAGGATTCTAAAATCCTCTTTTGTCACACCTCCAGCTCTTCTGCCACGGTTCCTTCGTGGAGGCATTTTTGGCTCTTATCGCGCAAACCCACAACCACAGTCCTGGTGCAAACTTCCTCACACTCAGTGATCTGTCTGCACACTCAGGAACTCCTACTCTGATACCACTTAATGAAGGGTGCTCCCCTTATTAACACAAACACACAAGAAAATTGAGAATAACAAGATTTGCAAAAGATAGGAAATGGGCTTTCTATTATCCAACATGAAATGAAATTACAATATTCTAAAAAATAACATGCACCTTTAGATATGCAACATGCACAGCCACATGGGAATTTTATTACAATAATCTGCAAGCCAGAGCCATCAGCTACATAACTCAAAACTGCCCTAGACAACCCTACGGGCCTTCAATATATAGCCAATTTTAACCGCCCAAGAAGACTCTAGAAATCAAACCCCAAAGTTTGAGGCCGACCAACCCTAAGATATTATTATTCATTTTTATTATATTAGAGTAGGCCCAAAAAAATTCGGAACCCAATAAGAATTTTGAAGAAACTTTAATATTTTCAAGTTCAGGTAGCGCAACTTTCGGAGACATCCCAAAACATAAAATACACCCCTCACTTTACTAGATCATCTGTTGCTATACTTGTACCATCAAATTCAATGCAATTTCTTTACTTGTTGACTGTGATCACCTTTTTCCTCTAATTTTATGCATATTCTTGATTAAAGGATTATATTAAAATGTTAGGTGAGTTACATTCCATGGATTCTAGGCCTATGAGTCCATGGAATGTTTAGTGTTTTAAAAAAAACTCAAACTATTATTCAAATTATAGAGGGACAATATTGTCCCTCTATAATTTGAATAATAGTTTGAGTTTTTTTTAAAACACTAAACATTCCATGGACTCATAGGCCTAGAATCCATGGAATGTAACTCAGCTAACATTTTAATATAATCCTTTAATCAAGAATTTGCAGAAAATTAGAGGAAAAAGGTGATCACAGTCAACAAGTAAAGAAATTGCATTGAATTTGATGGTACAAGTATAGCAACAGATGATCTAGTAAAGTGAGGGGTGTATTTTATGTTTTGGGATGTCTTATAATGCTTATTTATTGGTGAATCAAGTTCCATTGTGGTCCTAAAGTGGTTGGAGATGAGACATTGAAGAGGCCCTAGAAACAAGGGTCTAAATGGCTTTCAACATAGTGCACTTGAAACCCTAAATCCGTAAATCCTCTAAATATTCTCATGGCATTCATAAATTTTCCAAAAAAATTGCAAACATGCATGTAGGAAAATCATGGAAATAGAGCCATGGGAGCAACAACAGACGTTTTAGCCACACAAGGGGAGCAATAATAGACCCATTGAAACTATTTAATTGGACTAATTGCAATTTATAAAGAGGAGGGCGATCACTCATATATCTTATCTTGTAATTTTGAACCAACACCTTCTTCAAAGTGAAACCAATGGAAGCTTGCAGATACTTCTTTTTTTTCTACTTCTAACTCTGACTCCACCTCATGAGTTGTATTTATATGTACCTTTAAATTTAAAAAGTAAATTCCTTGGTTAAAGTATTAAGTTCAAAATGAATGATTAAGCAATGTATAGTGATTGAAATTGAAGACTACAATTTATAATTTACATTGAATCCTATACAAATGAGTAATCGCAATTGAATTACAAACGATAAATAGGAAATCCTGTATATGAAACTCCACAATAATTAGGCATACAAAGGAAAAATCCCCAAACCAGTTAAATTCAATAACATCAGCTTCTGGAAGAGAATAATGCAAATTTGTTAACTAGTGCACGCTCCATGATCCACCCTCAAATATGGTATAATACAATGAAGATTCATGGAGTACAATAAAAAATACATTGATACTAAAAATAATTAAATAATCATGTACCTGAATTTAATGGACAAGGAAAACATCATATTTTAAAATCTTAAAATAATAAATTAATACCTATACAACTGTTACACCCTAGAACAAAATTTAAGCAATACTTAATAAATGTAATATGAAATACATTGTATACAACCTAGTATTCAATAAACAATTGCATCTACAATAAAAAATGATGATAGTATAAAAAATAATGCATGCAAATAACTGTGATCATATAACTACCATCAGATTTACTAACAGTTCAAACAAACATGAAGCAATCTAAGGAAAGAACTAGACAAACTATGGATTCAAAATGATCCACCAATATAAGGTTCACATAGAACATAGGTTAGTGAAGAAACACATAAATCCAAACTAAAGAACATTACACAAAGAGTTGTACAAGTACCTGATCAACAACTATAATAATGAAGGTATAGATAAAAGAAAAATATATTTGATATATGCAAATATTTAGCAAAAATATTTAATTAATCGAAACTCTGCTAGAGTATGGCCAACTTAGGAAATAAGCAAGGGAGAATGCAAATTAAAGGTAAAGTAAAACTCACTAGTAGTCATTACGTAGCCCACCAAGCTTCCCCAGAGTAAAAACAAATCTTTCCACAATTTATGAAGTCAAGAAGATGGACTTCTAAACCAATGGTAGCTGTAAACCAAAACAAACTACTCAGAATATCTAATGTGTAAACAATCAACATGATTTATAACTTTAAATTGAGCATCTATTTACTACAACCTCTAAAAAAACCTAAGTATGATTTGTAATGATAAAGAAACCCCAATTATATTTATAATATATTTCAAAGATACATATAGAAGTCCACATATGCTCCTATTTTCCCTCAAATTCGCATGTAAGGTGACGCTTCATGAGTGTGGTTTTTCCTGTTGATAAAGATTACCATAGTCAGCAACACATTGGGATCATTTGAAACACAAAAAAAATTACACCCCAAAATTCATAACTATTAAAAATCTTTATCACCGACAATCAGAAGCTGGAAACTTGGGCAATCTGCATACTGGCTAGGAAGAGGTTGCACATTAAACAAACCAGAGAAATAACCACAAAACAAAATACAACGATAAAAAATAGGGTTTAAGAACAATGAGCAGAGTGCAACGATATCATCAATCTACCACTTTTCGCAAACAAAAGCTCTTCATAATCCTAATCGAACGCTAAATTGAGGAAGGCCAGGGAGAGGTTTTTAGTCCACAAGCATCTCGTTCTCCACTAAAACATAATGTTGAAAGCCATTTAACAACTTTAAAAAATGCTTAAATTCCTGTGAAAATAGTCACATTTTTGCAGTTGTGGGCACATTTCTAAATATAGAGTACATGCTTTTTAATGTAGTGGGCACACTTTTAATTACAAAGGGCATATTTTTTAGTCTATAGTCTTTTAACACAACAAAAAATAGGACATGATGAAGACAGAAAATACCACTTATGATTTGCAATGGAAAGCCAAGTCACAAGTTTTTGCAATGTTTTTGCACATTTTTTCCAATTTTTTCCCACAAGTAGTTGTGGGGTGAACTTTTGCTCAAGTTATTCATTTATGATATTTAGTTGTTACTTGATTCTGATTTTAGCTTGTGAGTACTCATTAGCTTGCCAAGTACTTAGTATTACTATGTATAGTAAGCATATGACTAAAAGTGAAATAAGCGAAATACAGTTGTAAAACACCATTATTATAGCTTTGATAAGATCAAAACTGCACATCTGCATTATATATATATATATA
>MU225350.1:1544743-1557411 GCA_018584345.1 Thuja plicata
ACTCTTATTACAAATTATTTTGAAAAAACAATAAACTAACTAAAAAATAACTACCTAACTTTCGGATTTGGCTTTGGTCAAAAATCCAAAACACCTCGTGAAAAGCTAATATTTCTGCTAGAGATAGGAAATTTGATTTCCTGAATTGGGTCATTTTAAGGTTTTTAAAACTCGACCATATTTATCCTCTATTGAAATCATCTTTGTAGAAGGTCTAAATTCCAGCATTTTCTGAAGGCTTCGATTAGTTAGTTCTATTTATTTGTGTCATAAAGCTTCCTTCCTTTGATATTTTATTTTATGGAGAAATATGCTTCTTGATAATGGATTGGGACTTCTAAATTATCAAAATTTAGGGTACCACCACTTCTCATGTGAGATGATAGGTTGCACCATTACTGTGATCGAGAGATTCCTGTAGAAGCGGGTATGGCGGTAGTTCGGTCGCCCACAGGACATCTCGCAGGAGTACACAGCATATGCGAGATTCACTGATGAGGTTCGAAGGGGCTGGCTTACGAAGCTAGACCTAGGGTGCACTATGATAGATGTCTATGCATTGGTCCTAGTATAGTGGGATTATCTCTGAGATGTATAAGATTGCGGAATGACCGCTGAGTATAGAGAGCACTTCGTTACCCACCCCTTTCTGAGATTCACGGATCCAGTGGGGATAGCAGGCCAAGCATAGGTGGTACCTCCATAGGTCATACAACTATAGGTTTTTCAGCCATAGGTACAGTAGATGCAGATGCCCACACCTTAGCAGAGGGTATAGCCAGGCTTACTGCAGGGTCCTCGACCCTGGACAGTACAGGTTGACATCCTCGCATGATATAAGGGGATGGACGTAGGAGCAAGCAGCAGTGGTAGCACTAGATAGTCGTGGAGACAGACTGCAAAGAAGACAGCTAAGGAGCAGTAGGTACCTCCACAAGAGGAGGTACAATAGGAGGATCAGCTTGCGCAGGATATAGCGCAGGACCCACAACGACGATCTTGGGAGAGAGTTTGGCAGCTCACGAGGCAGGTGGGAGATCTGACTATACAAGTAGCAGTGCGAGATGCACGATTACTAGACAAAGACCGGGAGATATAGGATCTCTGAGAGCAGCTCTGGGCAGCATAGGAGGAGGTGCGACATCAGACTACACGGGTGACTTATTACTATGCATCATATATAGGTACGGTGCCTGACGAGGCATCTCAGGTGGCCAGATTTTCAAGTTATGCCAGAGGATCAGAGGGAGCACAGATGCCACCTCCACTAGATAGGGCCCCACCTCCACCTCCTCTAGGTGACAAGGGAGAGGGCGAGAGTTAGGTTTTTGATAGATAGATATAGATGAGATCATAGGATGTATCTGATGCGTGGACACCCTTGTATTATATCACCATTTTGAGATAGATCATGCTCGAGTAGCACTATTTTGTATTTGTATCGACACATTATATATATATATATATATATATATATGAGCTCGTCTTTTGGTATCATTACATATTTTATATTGTCTTTATGAGATGTTTCCTATATGCTTAGATGGTTAGATGATTAGAATGTATGCAAATGTATGAACATGATTTAAATATATGTAGATGTATGAAATGCATATGTATGATTTAGATGCAAAGATGTATGTATGTAAATGATTTATGTAAATGCAATGTGTAAATGAAAATGCAAATGTAATGTGGAGATGAAAAGTGCAATGTATAGATGATAATGAGTTGTGAATATGCAATATGTATATGGTACTAACATCTCATATAGGATGATAAATTCTAACCAAAAGATCATGTGAAGAATCGAAAGTGAGGATCGAACACTTGTGCAGTCATGATGAAATTAGGACAGTGAAGAAGAACTCCCCAATGTATGAACCTAGGAGAATGCAATGAAAAGAACACCGAATTACTGCCACAATGCCTAGAATGAAAATGCAATCCTATGCTAGATGCAATATCGGAGTGCAATTCTAGGACATGGTTGTGAGACCCATCGTATATTTATCATCATTGAGCATTTTATTTTTGGAATATGAAAGTCGATACAACCCTTAATGACACCACAATGCAACCATAAGGATATGAATATAACTTATCATTGGATCAAATGTAGGAAACAAAAATAAGCACCAGGGCACAAAAGCCAAGATGACCTGAACATTGTTTCCAGTTAATGTTGCAAGACTACACTAGTATCGAGGCATTCAAAGCCAAGATAACCATGAGTGCGATCATGCGTAAGAAAATAGATCAATAACAAATAAAGAAATGACAAATAGAGCAAGAACAGACAAGGAGATAGTACCGACCTCACCATGGCGTACAAATAAACAAGATCGAGGGATTTGAGGCTGTTCCACCTTAGTGCGAGAGCTCTTATCACATACACCTTGTTTATTTGATGTTGCCGGATCATCGGGACTACACCAAAAAGCAGTAGACAAAGAAAATAGCAATGAAATTCATGAGAACAGACAACATACAAAGAAATATTCAATCATATCTCAGCATGTTTCAACATTTTGTAAATGCGTTCATGTGTATGAGGTGTTGAAAAACACCGTTGTGCTTGCGAGTGCATTGTGTTTGAATTTTATTGATAGATGTTTATGTTTGAGATATTCGATGTGTGTTGAAAAACACAGATGTGTCCAAAGATAGTGTTAAAAAATATTGTTTATGGTGGTGTTGAAAAACACCAGTTTGTGTCAGTAGTGAGTTGTCCTTGAGAAGTGACAAGATTACTGACTCAAGTGTAAACCAAATATGTGATCAAATGGGGGGCCATGCCCCCAAGTAATGATGACTGACTTGATGTATGTTGTGAGGACAAACTAGATGTGAATGCCCCCAAGTGTATGGCGCTAAATCAATATCAAGTCACGAAGGGTTCACAAAGAAACCAGAGTGTCACGAAAGTGACCGAAAGATATGTACAAACTAAAGCATAGAATTTTCAAGACTGAGTATCGAAAGATAGAGCGTGTGAGTATAAATCCAACTGTAAGAAATGTGAGAAGTCTCGATAGAATAGCGACGGTAGGCAAACACAATGAGAACCACTGGTGACTGATGTGAGAGAGATGCTCAAATGAAGCGATCATAGTATAAGCTAGACATCAGTAGGCAGACGCAGTGATAACCACTGGTGACTAATGTGAAGAAGATCCTTAAAAGATAAAAGGATAGTGCCCCCTAGATCAGGAGAGTTTCCCTGAGAGTATGACCAGTTTCAATCCATGTGAGTTGGTGTCTTGACGGGAACTGAAAGCAAATGTATGTAGGAAAGCAGCAATGCAGGAAAGCAAATGCATAAATCCAAGTGGTGTTGCGATAGATATAGCATTGTGGAACAAGAGGTGCCTATTTACCAGGTTTTCACCTTCTTGGCAGAAATTTTTTTTTTTGCTACCATGACACCTGTTTGCCAGGTTTTCATCAATGACAATTTTTCTCTTTTTCTCTTTTTTTATATTTTTATATTTTTAAATTTTTTTGTATTTTCTGAATATATGATTTTTTTGGAGATACATCAAAGCACCTATCGCTAGGTTTTCACTAAGATGATCAATTTTTTTAGGACTTTTTCAGATTTTTAGAATTTTTTCAGGACTTTAGTATATACAAGAGCATACTGAAGATGTCTCAGCTGTAGAACCGCTTCAAATGAAGAGCGTTGATGGGCTCTTTGAGTTGTTCTCCTTCAGTAGTAGAGAGTTGATAGGTACCAGACCCAAACAGTGTAGTAACAATATACGGACCAAGCCAGTTTGGTTCAAATTTCCCTTTCTGGATTCGATGTTGCTGATTCTTTGGGTTCTCCCTCAGAACGAGGTCACCTGCTTGGAAATCCCTTGGTCTAACCTTCTTTTTATAGCTCTTGGACATCCTTTTCTGGTATGCTCTAAGGTGATCGAACACCACTTGATGATGTTCATCAAGTAATTCTAGCTCTTTTAGCCAAGATATTCTATTATCTTCATTAGTAATGAGGCCTTTCAGAGAGACTCGTAAAGAAGAAATCTCAACCTCAATTGGTAACACAACATCTACTCCATAAACCAATGCATAGGGTGTAGCCCCTATTGGTGTTCTTATGCTTGTCCTGTATGCCCAAAGAGCTGGATTGATCCAGAGATGCCAATCTCATCCGGATTTATGCACTGTACGATGTAGGATCTTAAGGATTATTTTGTTGGATGCTTCCGCCTGTCCATTACCCTGAGGATAATAGATGGAAGACCAATGTTGAGTAATTTTAAACTTAGAGCATAGCTCTTTCAAATCCTTTTTTTTGAATTGTCCCCCATTATCAGTGATTATTGCTGAGGGTACACCATGCCTGCAGATGATGTAGTTGAGAATGAACATAGCTACTATTTTTCCATTGGCAATGGTGAGAGGGACTACCTCCACCCACTTAGTAAAATAGTCCGTAGCTGTGATTATGAACTTATGTCCATTTGAGGATGAGGGGTAAATCTGACCCACCAAGTCAAAGGCCCATTGTTGAAATGGCCAGAAATTAATGAAGGGAATCAGCTCCTTGGCTCGAGCATAAATCAGATTACCATGTAGTTGACATTGCTTGCAAGACTTAGCAAACTGTGTAGCTTCTTTTTCCATATTTGGCCAATAGTAACCAGCTCTAATAAGTTTACGGGCCAATCTCAGGCCATTAGAGTGAGACCCACAGATGCCTTCATGCACCTCTAATAACGCTCATTTGGATTCATTGGGTTCTAAACACCTAAGGAGGGTACCATCTAGACCACGTCTATACAAGTCATTAGTGATGATGACGAACCATGAAGCACTGCAGATTAAGTGATGTTTCTCATTCTGGGAGTAAGTGTCTGGAACAATCTGGTCATGAAGGTAGGAAAAGATATGATGGTAGCAGGATGAGTCATGTCCTATGACAAATAGATCATCCAGGAATCAGGGGAATCATAGCCTGGGTGGAGTAACATCTCCACTAGGAATTCATGTCAAAAATCATTTTCAGGCATCTGTAGCATGGAAGCAAGAGTAGTCATGGCATCTGCAGCTTTATTATCTGCCCTTGGAACTTGTTGAAATGTGATATGAGTAAAATAATTTTTGAGGTCATCAACCAACCGTTTATAAGGCACCAACTTGTCGTCCCTTTTCTGATAGATATCATTGACTTGATTGATAACTAACTGTGAATCTCCAAGAACATTGAGTTCGTCTACTTGCCACTCAAGGGCGATCTTCATACCATTGATTAGGGCTTCGTACTCAGCAATGTTGTTTGTACAAGGAAACAACATCTTGTATGCTTTTGGTAAAGAGTATCTTTGAGGTGTAATGAACACTATCCCAGCACCTGACCCCTGTTGGGTAATTGAACCATCAAAAAACATAGTCCATGAACGATGTGTAAGAAGTAATATGGACTCATCTGGAAATTCAATATGCAATGGTTGATGATCTACTAGAGGTGCTTCATCAAATTGATCTACTATTGCCTATCCCTTAATGAATTTCCTTTCAACATATTCAATATCAAATTCATTGAGAAGCATGACCCATTTTGCTAGTCTACCTATGAGGGTAGCTTTACTGAGCAAGTATTTCAGAGGATCAATTTTAGCAATTAGATGTGTAGTATGAGGCAACATGTAGTGCCGCAATTTTTGTGAAGAAAACACCATTGCAAGGCAAGCCTTCTCTATAGTAGAATATTTTGTTTCATATGAGACCAAAGTTCTACTAATGTAATAGATAGCCCTTTCTTTATTGTGTTGATCTTCTTGAGCCAATAAGATACCCAATGATGTATCCGTAGCAGATATGTAAAGTATAAGTGGCTTCCCATGAATGGGAGGCATCAAGATCGATGGGTTTGCAAGATACTGTTTGATTTGTGTGAACCCTTCATCAAATTCTTTGTTCCATTGATAAGCCACACCCTTGTGTAAAGTCTTGGTAAATGGTTGTGACTTGTTCGCCAGTTGAGAGATAAAATGCCAGATAGACTACAATCGGCCTTGAAGTCCTCTCATTTGTCTAATATTTTTTGGTGGCAGAATTTCCATGATAGCTTGTACTTTTTTAGGATCTACTTCAATACCTTTGGCAGAGATGATATATCCAAGCAATTTTCTAGATGTTACGCCAGATGTGCATTTCTTAGGATTGAGCCTCAGACTGAATTGTTCCATACAATCTAGTATAGGACCTAGATCGGCAAGATGTTTCTTTTGGTGCATGCTCTTAGCCAAAGTGTCATCCACATAATCTTCCATTGTTTTATACATCATGTCATGAAATATGGTGGTAACAACTCTCTGATATGTAGCACCAGCATTTTTGAGTCTAAAGGGCATGACATTCCAATAGAAGGTGCCCCAGGCACATGTGAAGGTAGTTTTCTCTTGGTCCTCTGGCGCAATCTTTATTTGGTTATAGCCAGAGAAACCATCCATTAGTGAGTACATTTCATACCCAGCTATCATATCTACGATCATATCAATATTAGGCAATGGAAAATCATCCTTAGGACATGCCAAATTCAAGTCTCTGAAGTCTGTGCAGACTCTTATAGATTTATCATGTTTTGATACTGGAACAATATTAGAAATCCACTCAGCATAATCAATTACTCTGATAAACACTGCCTTAAGCAATTTCTCCAATTCATCTTTGACAAGTAGAGCTACATGTGGATGCATTTTGTGAAGCTTCTGCTTGACGGGATTAACACCTGGTGCAATGGACAAATGGTGCATGATTAGATTAGGGTCTAACCCCAGCATGTCTGAATATTTCCAGGCAAAGTTAATCTTTCTTCTTTTGAAGACTGTAGTGAATTCCTCTCTTTCTACCTCTGATAGTG
Source organism: Thuja plicata (assembly GCA_018584345.1). Classification (NCBI taxonomy): domain Eukaryota; kingdom Viridiplantae; phylum Streptophyta; class Pinopsida; order Cupressales; family Cupressaceae; genus Thuja; species Thuja plicata. The sequence continues at coordinate 1,551,618 of MU225350.1, forward strand.
ATTGTGCCAAGTGAATAATCTGAGGTTTTGCCTTTGTACCCAAGTTGATAGGTTGAGTTGGTTCAATAAGCACAAATAATCTCTCCTAAAAGTGACTTGGAAGTGCATCAAGTATCTCATCCTTGGGTGCCTCAGAGAGGTTTTCACCCTTGGATACGTCTTTTATTTTGACTATTTTAGGCTCTGATACTTCCACAATGTGGTTTTCACCATTAAAACACCTATTTTTTCTTCTTTTTATTTTGTGACTAAGATACTTGATGTCAGCCTCAGTCATGTTGACACTTGATTCGCTAGTGGGAGACGTTATAGGTTTGACACCGTGTAGGTAAAGGCAAGAGAATAATCATTCTGGAATGTAAGGACTTCATTAGATGGGGAGGTAGAATTCTAGTCTATAAGCTCAGGATGGCGAAGTGAAAGAGGAGTGACGGGTTCAAGTGCTTTCACGGTATAATCATCAAAGGAATGGACAAGCAAGTTGAGACCTAAAGCGATCTCATCCAGAGGTATAGTCAAATTCCTTTGATTCCTAACAACCGTAGTAGATGACATGTTAACATCTAGGGAGTCAGACTCATGTGACCCTACACTAGACCGCTCACCTACTTCGAGAAGGTTTTCATATGCATTAGCTGTATCTGTATCTCTGTCAGAAGTGGCATATGACAAGCTATCAAACTCATATTCATGAGAGTCCATTTCATCATTAGGTGTCATGTCAAGAACATGAGTGAAATCAATCCTTTGTCCCCAGTTGGGATGAGTTCTAAATAGAACCTCTGCTATGGTTAGATGAGCACCTTTTGACCTAGGTACTTCATTAGTGTTTGTAACATCAGCTACCTCTTGTGTAATGAGAAGTGACTGGAATTCTTGGTCAAACTGTTCTTGAAAGTGTGGTGGTATGTATAAATCACCCTAATGACTAGGGTTCAGAGTATATATGTTTTTCCACTCCTCATAAGTTAATGGAGAAAGTGAAGTGGTGGTATCAGAATCGCTGTCATTGTGTACTGTACTAACATGCGGTACAAAGTTATTTGGCTCAGCAAAGAATGCCGCTGGGTCTAGAGGAATAGGATAAGGAAAAGTATCCTCATCAGAGCTATCTTCAGGTTCTGTAGTTTTAAGTGTTTCTTTAGGTGTTGGTTTCTTATCTTCTTGAGGTACAAACTTATTTATTCCCAAATGGAATGTGAGTTTCTGGAAGCCTATACCTATAGAGTCGCGTGTTCTGCGACCAATAGCTTCAAGTGGTGCAATCAATCCCTTATGATTCACACCTATGGGACCATTTTATTTATAGCCAAAACGTTGCAAAATAGATAAACCTTTGCCATATTACTCAGGTTTTATGTCATAAGGAGGAGTTTGTTCAGAATTGTCTTCTCCGTTATAGATCCAAGCTTTGATAGCTCTATTTTCAACTTCTTCTTCTAATGGTACTGTGGCTTGTACAAAGGTACCACCATACTTTGTTGGGGCAGGAACCGTAGAAGGTTTAGTGCTTTCAGAAGGTCTCCCAAAAGAGCATGGAGACAAAGGCAAAGATGTAATAGATAGCACAGGTTCAATCTGATACCCACCCATATCAGTTTCTTTGACTGTCAAACTCTTTTCCATTTCTTTTAATTTATTCTCAAGGAGTTCAATAGATTCTCTGTTGGTAGGCACAAAGATGTCAGTAGATTTTGTGAGGGAATTGCAATCATAGTGTGTATTAGCGGGTACAGTCACTTCAGATCCTTGAAATGGGAATTTAATGCACTGGTGGTATGTGGAAGGGACAACCTACATTTCATGGATCCATGTCCTTCCTAATAAAATATTGTATGCCAAAGGAATATCAAGCACTTGACAGACAACATTTCATTCAATAGGACCAACTCTAATTGGAAACACAACTAGCCCCTTGGATTTACGTTCTTCCTCATCATAGGCCTTAATAGTAATCCTTTTGTGAACATCAATGCAATCTTTACCATAGCCTAACTCAATAAGGAAACTAGCAAAGAAAATATTTAGGCCAGCGCCGTTATCTATGAGAACACGATGAATATGCTTTGGACCAATCATGACTTCAATGTGCAGAGGGTTATTATGCAGGTGACTCAAAGAATGGTCATCTTCCTTAGAGAAAGACAAGTAATGTGAGGAGGTCAAGTGACCTACCATGGATTGAAACCGGTCGAGATCAAGATCTTTTGGGACATTTTCCTCAGTGATGGCTTTGTACAGGATTTCCCTATGAGTAGGGGAGATTTTGAGGAGCTCAAAAATAGTTATCTGAGCATTAGTACATTGCAATTGATCGAGAATGTTGTAATTGGCAGCATTAGATGAGGAACCCACTTTTGGATTCTTATTGGTAGAGTCAACCTTAACTTTGTCTAAAGGTTGAGTTGTTGTAGATATAGAAGGCTCAAGGCCTTTGAGAATGATTTTAGCGTGAGATCAAGTAACAACATTAGCGCTGACTGGAGACTACTCTTGTTCATAAGACTGAGGTGTAGACCCTCACAAAATGAAAGGTGATTTAGACTTGGAAGTATCTTCCTTTTCCTTGAGAATGATGACATTACAATATTCAGCATCAACAGGTTCAACCATATTAATGACATTGTTGTTATTGGTGTATGTATAGTTGACCTTAGCATCAGTATTTTTGCCTTTAGATGATTCACCTTTCCCATGAGGAGGAAATGGGTCCTTGAAATCTTGGTGATCAGAATTTTTGTTGTGACCTCCTACAACAATAACCTCACTATCAATGAGATCCTGGATTTTATGCCACAATTTAAGGCAAGTAGCCATTTTATGACCTTTGTTTTGGTGAAAATCACAATAAGCAGATTCATTCCACCAAGAGGGTCTTGGTTGCTGATCATAAGGTCGTGAATTATCCAATGGAGTGAGTAAATGGTTTTCCACAAGAGTCTTGTAAACCACCTCAAGAGGTTCTCGTAAAGGAGTGAATTCACGCTTGGGCCTAGGAGCCCAAGGTTTAGGTCCAGAAAATTGTGAAGTACTTGGTTTAGAATCTTCTGCAGCCTTTTCAGTGGCTTTGGATGCTTGCATCATGGTAGTGAGATTAAAGGCAGCCTTGGAAGGCTTAGGAGTCACATTGTCTACAATGCCATCATTCACAACATTTTGGTTCTTGTTGGGAAATTTAGACTTATCTTTGCTTGAGGAAGAAGACCCTTGTTTATTTTCCTTGTGTAAGGTCAATTCTCCTTTCTTGATCATAAATGTCTCGATTCTTATAGCTTGTTTAATCATGTCATCAAAGGTTAGAGGACCTTGTAGCTATACTTGATACCCAAAGTTGGGAAGAAGATTACCGAGAAAGATGTCTAACTTTTCAGATTCAGGTATCTTGTGAGAATATCATGTATAAAGTTGTCTCCATCTTTGGAGAGATGCCAAGAAGGATTCCCCATTATTTTGTTTCAAGTTGCAAAGATCTCAGATATGAACAAGAGGTTGAATGTTGTGAGAATAGTATTGTAGAAATAAATTGGCAGTTTCGTCAAAAGTTTTGATGTCAGTTGGTATTCTAGAGAACCATTCCATAGCTGATCCTCCCAAACTACATGGGAAAAGATGCTTAAGATAGGTTGTGTCATGTATGAATTTCGTGGAGAGAGCACCAAACTCTCTCAAATGGTCTTGAGGGTCAGATGTACCCAAGTATTTGTCATATTTAGGAAGTTTAAATCCTTTGGGAAAAGGAGGCATGTGAAGATCTTTATCAAATGGGAAAGGACAGATGCTTTCCAGTGTGAATTATGTAACAGGTTTGTCTTTCTCTTTCAAGAGTTTAGAGAGTTGCTCTTGCATGTTTTGCATTTCTTTTTGCAAGCGGGAATTTTTAGTTTCTTCCTCTTTCTCAATAAGTTTCTCTACCTTGTAATAAGAGGGAAGTTTAGCACCTTGGGTGGCTAATTCGAGAAGGTATTTCTCCTTCTCTTCTTTCATTATGACCGCCATCATTCTCATGAAGTTTTTATTTTTGCGGGCCTCTATGATATCCCCTTGGGTTATCTCCTTCTCTTCTTGAAGAGGAGGGTTTTTAGTTTGGTTGAAACAGGGTCCACCCAATTGACTATGATCTGTCATATCGCTAGAATGCAAGGATTCAAAGTGTAAAGACTCGGTATGAAAAGATTGAGTATTCTCTGAATATGGGTCTTCTTGGAACAAAGGATTTCGAACCCTACTAAGATCCACAGGAAATGACTGTTTATTGTACGGTCGATGTACCAGGGAAGGAGATCAAGATGACTCCTCACTAGATGTAGCCGGTAATGGTGTGGAAAGTATAGGTTCATCTTGATTGATTGAAGGAAATGTTTTTCCACTTCGAGTTGTGACAGTCATATACAAAGTTTTGAACAAGGAATGTGAACTAGGACCAAATTTGAAACTGTCTCATAGTAATTGCACAGAACATGCCAAAAGGTGAAGTATCCTTGGTGCAAATCATCTGAGATGAGGTAAGAACAACCAAGAGATGACTATTGTGACACAAGGCATGAAAACATAGATGAAAGAGATTAAAAGGACATGAGACGAGACTAGTTTAAGAAAGAATCACGTAGTTCTCAACCTCAGAAACTAAGTTTTAGACTGTGTGAAGATGGATGGCAGAAAAAAAGACCCATATTAGAGATTAGATTTGATAGAAGTACACCTAATTGATAGATTTTAGCTCACTGTTTTGGACAAAAGACTCCAGTTTCACGCGAAGAAATGCTCTTTTGTGCGAAGTTTCTCACCGACCCATGCAAAACTTTGCAGTATTTGCGCTAAGAATAACACCAGTTTGACAGAATAAAAGTGATAGAATAATGGCATTGTTTCCAAATGTCACACGACAGTGTATTTTGTATCACGCAAAGATTTACAGTAAAGCACGTGAAGATTGGGAAATGTCACGTGAAACTATGCAAATGTTGAAAAAAGAAGTTTACAGAATCAGACTGTTAAGACCAGTTTGCGTTTCCCAAGATAAGAGCATGTTATTTTCTGATAGATAGTTCAAGTTACAGATTGTTTTGGACATGTTCAAGATTGACAGTTTGTGTGTTTTGACGATAGTTTTGATTGTTCAAATGATACACCCACACAAAACACATTAAACAGAATATTTGTAGTACCAGAACAAGAACATCACAATCATAGGATAGCCAGGACAATATCTATTGAATCCCCACTTGAACCAAAGTTCAGCTACGCTTACTCTTAGCGGACAACTTAGAATCTTGGAAGCACGGGCTTCTCCTTACATATGCACTCACTTCTCAGGCATACCAAGCTTCGTACCCCAAAGGAATTGCTTCCCAAAGGGCTGTTATCTCTACTAAAAGCCGTAATAATGTGGGGTGTCTTAGTCAATCTCTGACCTTCTGCACCAAGAGATAGAGGGTTTTTGGAAAACTAGAACAATAGTTTGTAGTAAGGTCATCCATTCAGGTGGTTGTGATCAAGTCATTTTCCCAATAAAGGGGGCTCTCCCAATCCTTTCAAAGCAAGGCTTTCACCTTAACAATGTCAGGACTTTAACGCACCACTAGGGTACTAGAGGAGATTTTGGTTGCCACAATGAATTCACACTTGTCTATTGTGACATTAATCACAATAGCATTTTTTGTAGACCGGTTGGAAGGGCTTGGCTTTAGCCTGTTACCGGTTGGGCATCCACTCTCACCAGCTCTGCTAAAGCTCTCGGGAGGTAGCCACTCTAGAAGAATCACATGAATTTCTCTTACACCCAAGATCCATAAAG
>MU225350.1:1557461-1573723 GCA_018584345.1 Thuja plicata
TTCTTAGGATTACAATCTAAAAAACACTTCAATCACGCAAGACAATGATTCATTTTAAGCACCAACTGAAGTGTGTTTTAACTACTAAAAACAGATATAAGAAGTTGTGAAAACATGCAAGGTCTTCGACAAACATCCTGCAATAAACCCATTAGTAGTTTGTAATGCCTTTCTTCATATCAGCGTCCTACAATAAACATGTCAGAAGTTTATGATGGCTTTTCTTTATCTCAGCGTCCTACAAACCACTGTTATGCTGTTTCAAAAGATAAAATAAGAGAAACACAGATGTCAGAAAATAGCAGGTGGTTAGAAAACCGAGGCAATAAAATATCAAACTGAAAGCTCTGGAATGTAATTTCGTATGATAAAGTATGCTAGATCGCGTGAAGAATTGATGCAAGCCACGCAAAGAACTAGAAAGTTCACACGAGATGTATAGAAAGTTTGCGCAAAACTAGAATAGAACTTGTATGGAAGTACGGACATAATGCAAAAAAATGAAAAAAATGAAATGAAATGAGGCCAGAACAGAATGTACCTACCCCACGGTGGGCGCCAAAAATGTATGTGGTAAATTTGGCCTTGTTAACTCACCATACACTTCAACATAGTCCTTCTTCACCAGGTACACACAAGACTGAATATGAGATTATTCATCATGTCTGCCTGCATGATTTGACTTGTTGCCTTCTATCCAGACGGGGTTTTCAAAATTGCTCTCAGAACGAGAGTCTCACAACCATGGACCAATCTAGGAACGAAGGATTTATCTCCATGAATGCAATGCAATGCAAGATTATTCTAAGAAATGAAAGATGTGAGATTATTCTAAGACATGATTTTAATGCAATTATTCTAGAAATTGAAACTATCTTATTGCAATAATGAAATTATTCTATATGAGATATTAAGAAATGTGACAATAATTCAGTATTCTAACAATGCATAAAAATGAGTGGGGGTTTGAATGAGAGAATGAGAGTTCTTTTTTAGACTCAGAGGTTGTTCAGAATAGAAAGTTTCCTTTTTGAAATAAAACATATAGAAAAGTCAATTTAAAATAGAAAGCTTTCTTTAAAAGAATACAATAAATTGTTTTCCCTTTGCTTTAACTATTTTCTTTCCTTGATTTAATTCTGTTTTATTTGAATTAAATTATTTTCTTTCTCTTTAAAGCACAATAAATTCAAAGATTCTATTTCTGAATAGAAGAAAGACTTTTGAGAGATTATCCAATTAATTAAATAAATATGACCTCATAAATAGGTTTTTCTCAATTATCTGAATAATTAAATTCAATTATTGAAAATGAGGATATTTATTTAAAAATTTAATATCATTTAATTCCTTTTTATGTGTCTTAGCTAAAGAGGGTGAATTTAATTTAATTAAAGTGCTAGGACTTTATAATTAAATTAATTCGATCATCAGGTTTGTTTAGCCAGATCAATATTTAGGAATTAAATATGATGTATGATTAATGCAAATTTAGGATTTTCTACATTTGACACTTAGGTCAAGTAGAGTTAGTCAAAACTCAGAATTGCCTAGTACAATAAGAATTTTATGATCTAGAAGAGTGACAATCGCAACAAAATTGGTTAAGGTTGCAAGATGCCAATTTTGGGGTGTTACAGACCTAACCTAAGATCTACGATCTTGATTAAGCAACAAAGATTTATCTGGCCTAGACAAAGAGGTATATGATAACCTCAAGGGGTTATTCATTAAAGCGTGGATGTGGTGGTGGATGTACTAATTGGTGTACATGTGTGTATGCAAGAGGATTTCATAGTTGATTTACTGATTGGCATGACCTAGCAGAGAAGGCTTAACACAGAAGTAGAAAGTTGCATGTGTGATTTCTTGACAGATTTCCAAGCAGATCAAAAGATTGAAATGACAATGCAGGCCACTCAGTAAGTTAGCATCAGAACTGTAATTGGATCTGAATTTGCAAAGTAAGTTGTATGTATTAGATCACAACTGCTGATTACTTTCTAACCATTGTATCAGTTAAAATCCATGTCACTATGCAGGATCCTCATAAAAGGGTTTAAATTTCCTGCATATGTGAATCATTTATCTTAAGTTAGCCAACAATTACGTGATACCTATGCTATAAATTACATAGAAGACAACATGAACAATATACATTCATCATAATCATTGTATATTATTTTAATTCCTTACCTTTACTTTATGTTTGCAATGCAGGATTGTCAACAAAAGGGGTGACGATGTCTGTAGTCAATTGCCTATTTCCACAAAGGGTTACAATCACACAAAATATATGCATGTAATCACCACCCTCCTAGAGTTACAAATGAGCATGCCTTCATTAGTCCCTCTCCCTATTGGTTTCCTTGGAGCAAATGCAAGGAATTTTGATTAGAGAAAGTATATGCACAAGTGACAAACATGCAGATTTGACCAAGCAATATTACTTGGAGCTTGACCCGGCAACAAATGGACTTGTGATGATTTTATCACAATAGTATATCTGTTTTCGGGTAAGCTCCAAGTAGTGCTTAGGCAAATCTACATGTTCATCACCTGTGCAAATCCAAAAAATTGCAAAAAAAATTATTACCTTACCCAGATGTCTATGACTAAGAAGCAACATGAAATACCCTTTGTGTTGGCACCCAAAGATGCATATCAAAATGTGTATCCTTTCCTTCTTTCTCAATATCAAATTGTGTAACAATTGCAATCTAATTAATTCACATAGATCAAAATCTGTACCATTTTTCATCATTTGATGTGCAACATATACTGCAATAGAAGTAGTACCTTCCCTGTTTTGGAAATAATATCGAAAGCTACATACCTTATTGTTGGGTTAGTGATTAGTTGATCTCAGCTACAATGCGAAACAAATAGTTAGAAAATAGAGAGTATTCTTATTTTTGTTTATGTTTTTGTATAGACATTTTCAGTCATATTTCACGATCTATTTTCTTCCATCATTGAATGTGATGGTTAAAGAAGAGGAATTGCTAATCCTGATTGAAAATATGGATTCAAAAACATATACAATCAATTTGAGAAACATAAAAAATATTTGACATACTACATTATGAATTGTGAAAAACTTCAACCAATTCTTTGTAATTATTTAGACAATTTTTCCTACCCAGAAATATTGTCTAAATAATTACTATGGATTGGGGAAATTTGTTATCATTAACTTTTTGTAAGCTAATCTTTCAGGACAAAATGCTAGTATCCTAGAAGAAACATTACATTCCATGTGAATGAGGGTTCAATCAACTACTGATTTTATATTCTGATTGAATATGAAGATGGAGATGGAGATGTGGGAGGCATGCTACTGAAAGAGGTACATAAAAGTTGTATATATTGGATTGATCAAGATTCATAATAATATAAAAGTTGACAATGGTAAAGAATGGTTATGAATTTTGAGAATAAAGAAGAGAAGGAAAAACATGTTTTGAAAATGGTAGGAGATAGGAGATGGATCAATGTACACTTGTACCCCTATGTCTAAAGAGAAACCCTCAAACAACTAACAAGTGGAAAGAAGCCCTTCAATACTTGTTTTAATCTATTCATTACAACCATAATGATCAACACTACTTGTATGCATCATTATGGTTATGCTTTTGTTAATATTTCCATTTTTTCTATAAAATTTATTCTCTATTTCAGCACCATTCTGTTTAATAATTTTACTATTACAAAATTATATTTGAAATCCCTATTATTGTTCTCAAACATCAAAGCTTACAATTTCACTACATAAGTCTTTTTGTTTGGTTAGCATCCATTATGGCAACCCTAGTTTTTTTTTCATGTGCATTTCGTTTTATCTGATCCCATACACCTATATTTGTTGGCCCTCCTTGTAAAGATAGCTCTAATCTTACCACTAAGTCATGAATAGATGCTGTCAAACTGGAATCAGAAGTTTTAGTTTGTTGTCAAATTGGAATCAGAAGTTTCAGTTTGCTGTCAAACTGGAATCAAAAGTTTCACTTTTACACTCTTGGCTCTCTTTGGATTTTCTTCTTGAAACTTTGGCACTCTCGAGCTCTCTCAAAACTCTTTCTATAATAAACATCGCTTTTTTAACATAACTTCTAACTGATACTAGTATGAGAGAAAACTCAAGCATGAGAGCATGATCGAGATACTGATACACACTGTGATTGAAGTCCTCTCAGCTTGGTGATTTTCTCCTCTAGGGTGGCTATTTGGTCCCTCTGGGTGTCATTTCTCCACCTTGCTATTGCCAAGCCGTGCATGAGCTTCTACAACTGAGAATATTGCAAATTAATGGGGGCATTGTTGCGTGTAACCTCATTTTGGCCATTAGATCATCAATCTGACCTTGAAGAGTGTCACGTGCCCTCTCGACAGCCTTTGCTTTTGTCAAAAAGTAGCCTTGATCAAAGAGGAGAATATGAAGCTTTGCGGCCCTTTGATCTTATTGGCTCGTCATTGTGCTCAGCTGTATCACGTTCTGCACCAGCTCCACTTGGGCCTCCTAATATGTTGTCTTGGCCTTGAATAGTTGGATGTGCCACCCAACTGTTTGTTGTGGCCTGTAAGTATCTACGATAAAGCTTCATATTTGGACAAGTGGGGCCATCTCTATGATGACTTGATCGTAGCAGTCGAGCCAATCTTGTGTAAACACTACAAACATAGAGATGAGGGCATATAGCAGTACTACATCATAAAATCATAAACGCATATATGTGCATAAACTGAAACACATCTATATCATATCAGAAATATAAATTTTGTTTGGATCTCTAGTTTGTTGGCTAGGATCATGTGGCGTAGCTCCACTATTGGAAGCCCAGTTTGTCCCTACTGCTACAACTACTAGAGGGACCCTAGTCTGGGCTCTCAGTGGTAGCACTATTGTGATCATGGGAGCTCTCATTGGAAAATATAGTCTTGGTTGTCTCCTCAGTCATGGTTCAACCTTTGCAACTATCTACTATGTGGTCTCCTACTATCCACTCTTCTCTGTGTCTGACTCCTGCGCATTAGGATCCCCTTTGGGGGCATTTTCTTGGGAAAATTGGAGTAGGGTCTATCTCCCATTAGCGTGCAAGACGTGTCATGACCCATACATAGTTAGGATCTAAAGTTGGTAATACTCACAAAAGGGGAGCCATAACTGTTGGAAATACTCTTGCAATTTATTTTATTATACGGTCTACTATTTGATGATCTCCTCTATTGTCTATTTATCGTGATAAGGGTTTTCGTCCATAGCTGGGTTTGTTTCTATCACCTATATTATTTTATGACTTTTGTCTATTATGATCTTGTCGGGCTGTTCATCCATAGCTGGGTTTGTTTCTATCACCTGTATTATTTTATGACTTTTTGTCTATTATGATCTTGTTTGGTTGTTCGTGGAGGTGGAAACGCCAAAATATGGGTTTGAATAAGGCAAACCCCTGTACAACATTCAGTTTTTTTCATGTCTCCATGTGTGTAGGTAAATAGGTCTGGTGGAATGGGACTTTCTATTTGGAAGCTTACTTGTTTCTGTGTGGACTATAATGCAACCGGTCAGACGTCCTCGCGGTGCTCTGGTGTCCGAGGCCAAGAGCTAACCCGTCTAGTATCATAATCTGCAGCTTTTTCACTTTCTATCTTTGCACCTTAAATATTTTAATGTTATTGTATTTTTGTGTTATTAAGTAATTTCAGTTTTATCCACTTTATCTAGTATAAATTCAGTTTAATTTTTTACATTTCTACTCATTTCTTTTAAAGTATTTTTAGTAGATTATTGAGGCAACCAATGGCTATATGCTCCTCGAGACCCCATTGTCTTGAGAGTAGTGAATCCCCTCCTTTACACTCATTTTTTTCTTTTGTATGTTGTTTACATTTTTAAATTTTGTTGAAAATTTTGTAAATTCAGTTAATGTATTAATCTCTTAGAATGGTTACTGTGGAAATACTTGAATACTAAATAATTATGTATAGATCTGATTTGATAGCTAAAGTGTTTGTGAGTACCTTTACTTAAAGTTCATAAATCTTGGAGTAAACCATTAAATGTTGTATATGGTTCAAAATGAGGTGTTAGTGGCAATTTCAATCTTCAAATTGTTGGAAGTGAAATCGAATTCTTTGGGATTCCATTGTCAATGGTGAATTGTATTGGTCGTTTGTGGAAAAAATTATAAGAGTATAATGATAATTTCACTTCTTATGGATAAAAAAATGGAGAACAATCCCACTTTTGTCATTGGTTTTAGAGTCTATGATTTTTTTCCCTTGTCTTGTGTTGTTGTGGTGGACCTTGATGTGTTTATCTATGCAAGAAATGTTTTAAAGCATTACATTCATCATAATATTATCCGCTAGAATTTTGTATGCCACACTACTAGTTAGTCTATGATTGCTTGTTTAGTTCTTTAGGCATCAAGTTATTTTTTGGAAGCGACATAAATACCTATTACCTTTTACCTAGGTTGGCTTTGGCTCCAATTTTGAATTTCTTATTTTGAGATTTATTTGTGGTCTTGTTAAATGGTTAGGAATCATTGTACATGGATACATGTTTCAACTTTGATCATATTTGCATGCATTATTGTAGGCTTATCTGAAAGAAGTGACATGAAGAAAATACATGTTGGATTGGAAACATGGTCTTAATCTTCTTCTATGCTTAAAGATTAGGTTTACTTCACTATCTTGGACATTTAACGTGGAAGTTAAATTTTAGTAGATATAGGCACATGCATTGACAAGTTGATCAAAATCTCAACTTACTGAGAAAACTTAATGAAATGAACGTTATAGCTGCTAATCGGTGTAAGGTAGAAAATGATGTTAATAGAATAAGAGTATTTTGATACTCAAATCACTTATCACCTTACATTTAATGTTTAGAGTGGAGGGATAAATAAGACATTCCTCTTTATTCTCAAATACACAAATGAAGGATCCGAATTGATCAACCCAAAAAGGATCAATGCATAAATGAATCAATCTATTGGAAATAAGAATAAAGAAGGAGATCCTAGGTTTCCCTCTTAAAATATGTGTGAATGAATGTAAATGTGTGATATATTTAGAATGATTAAGGGTTTGAATTGAAATGGATAGGAGAAAAGTACCAACCTTAAAGAATTATAGATCTGAAGAATGTTGTTTTCTGAGGTCTGTACTCTGTTTTTGGAAAATCTGAAGTATGATCCGGAACAGAAACGCAGAGACGGACAAAACCCAAAAATATTTTTCTGATCTGACACCGTCTTGTGAAAAAGGTCGTCCTTGACCCAGAAATGTCACCCCTAACCCAATAATCTCGACCCTGACCTGCATAGGTCCGACAGAAAATCTGTTCACGGATCCTGATAGTTCGCTAGAAAGGGTATTCAGATCTGAGTTCAAACTCACAGTCCCAAACCTGTATATGCAAGAAAAAAAAGATTTGTTTGTTGGGGGAGGGGTTTGCCTTAGTCAAACCCTGATTTAGGAATTAACCTTGAAATCAATAAAATATAGAATGCTAGCAAGTAGTAGAATTGAATCTAAGAATGAAACTATGATACTCAATAGATATGCAATTGTATTTTGAATGTAAACAGGTATGTAAATATGAAAGCTTGGACTCAATTAGAAACCATAAACCTCCATGATTGTATGCTTGGAATCCACCTTGAGGAGATAATGGAAGAGTCTTGAGGATGCACAAAGGATCTTGAAGGAAGATCACGCCACCATGATGGCTAGATCTAGGGTTTGAATGATGAATCTTGAATGCTTGAACCAAATCCCTTCAAAGGCTTGAGAGCTTGAATCCTTGATATTCAATGGAGAATTTGAATGCTTGAGAGGAAGAATTGAACACCTTGAAAGCTTGGAAAGATGTAGAACAATGGATGCTTTGAACTTCACTTGATTTCACTTGGAGAGAATTAGAATTGCCTCGTGTCTTATGCTTGATGGTTAGAGAAAATGAGAGAAGAAAGCTTCCTTTTATATAAAACTAGGGCACAATCTTCTAGAGAGGCCTACATAGGGGAATTAAATTCCAATTAGACCCATGCCCCTAGAAGAGGACCTATATCAAATATAATTTAAGATTTTCTACTTTGAAACCCAAAACAGCCGACCCGGTAGCGGGAAATAAATTTTTGATGACCTCTGACAGCCGACAAGCTTCCAGATTTGCAAGGGGGACCCAGGTCAAGGTCGAGGTCGACCCTGACCTAGGTCAAGGTTGAGTTTGACCTTGACCTAGGGGGTCAGAACCCCTAGAAAAAGTGCCAGGTGGGATAGAAGGTGTCTGGAGAGGCCCAATCAGGGTCCTAAACAGGCACAGAAGCAAGAGATGATGCAGAAATCAGGGGACAGTATGATGGTGGTCAAAAAAATCCCCTAAGGAGGGCTAAACGTTCTTAACATGGAAGTGCTTCCATTGTAAGATGATACAATTGGTTAACATCATTTTTAAGGTTTCAACAAGACTAGACCCAGTTTTTCAAGAGTAGCATCATGTACGCATTATAACATTTTTTGTCATGCCTCGTCCAATAACCCTTGGCAACAAAGGTTTGATACAACCACACAAATTGTTTTTTGTGTTTAACATAACATAATCAACTACATGACACAATATATATTTTGATTAGCACTAAATCTACCAAAGCAAAAAGGAATCATGCACAACATTGAGCCATCTTGCTATGAATTCAGTGTTTCCCCAAGGGCCTCATGACCAGCATGCTAGAACCACTCTAAGCAAGCCTAAGAAGGTGTTCAATCATTGAATGCAAGTCTACAAGCATTCCAAAGTTCTTACTAACATTACGATTGATCACTAGTCTCGCAAGACAGGAACCTCTCTAAGACTAGGTCAAAGTTTTTCTCAAATTGCACGCCAAACGTGATCAAGAGTTTTCTATGAAGGTACCATTGGAAAGATGAGGAAAATGGGTTCTCAAATCAATAACCCATACTTGAACAACTCTTGTAATTTTCTCTCTGCTATGTATGCGCAGCTTTGTGAGTAACAAATGCGTAGATTAGACTCACATATGCATTTGTGTTTATATAGAAGCAAGGTGGCCTCTTTTTAGTTTGTTTCAGAGTTGATTTCATGCTCTACAATTTGATTTCGGGTGACCTGAAGCTTTGGGTACGCAGGAAATTGGGATGTTTTAAAAGATTGGGCTTCTTTAGAGGAGAAATTTATGGAAATGCATTGACCCAAACCCTTTCTGACAATGACAGAAATTCTGAGTTTCCTAACATAAATTTCAGGTGTTTCGATCTTTTCGATACCACTTACTATATGAAATCTTAGAGTGGGTATAGATCTTACCTGTGCCCTCACTGAAGCACCCTCACCTATTCCGCCCTAATTCGCACCCTTTGTGGTCTCTGAAATGCGTAAGGAAACAATGAAATGATATCTTTTTTTTAAAGTAATGCCCGTGTTCATCGTAATTTTGATGAATATGGATATTTGTCAAAATTATGATGAACACCGGCATTACTTAAAAAAAAAAAAAAAATTTCCTTGTATAATCCGACCGAAACAAATAAATATAATGAATGGTAAAAAAATTAGGTCAATTTTAGGGGTTAAATGTACTAGTGAATGATAGCTCCACTCTCCAAGTCTCTAATGATAATTGAATTAGAAGATGGAAAGAAGATTATTGGTTAAGTGAGGTACACACATCACATAATTGAAGGTGCCATCCCTAATATCAATAGATCCTTTCCCTGTCACATTCATATATGTATGATTGTCCATCCAAATTGGTGACATGTTGCAAGATTCAAATGAAGAGAACATAGATTGAAAAGTTGCCATATGATGAGAAGCCCTTGAATCTAGAAGACATTTCCTTGAATCATGACTTGTAATAGCACAAAGAGTTTGTCCTTTGTTCTTACTTGTGCCAAATGTGTGACTCTTTTCCTTATCAAATTCTGTGTTTTTTGTAAAGAAGAAGCTGAAGTAGACATTCTTGAAGACAATCTGATTCTATTCTTCTCAAGAAGATGCTTCAATTCATTAATATCCTTCTTATAGTAATAGTGTTCTCAATGCCCATTCTTCTTGCAATATGCACAAGAAGGCTTCTCCTTCTTAAACGGTTCCCCCTTAGAAGAGGATGTAGAATCTCGTTGTTGAGGAGAGGAAGAGTGCACTTTATCCTTGTGTGGCTTAGGCTTTGATTGCTTATGCTTCTTGTTGGATCCTTTCTCATGACTAGCCACCAATGCATGTGACTTGGATGACATAAGAAACCCATTGTGATAAATTTTGATCACTCAAGCATCAACATCTCTGCAAAAGAACCGAATAATGTAGTGTAGGCACTCCCCAGGTCAACCTACGATTTTGGAAACTTGAAACAAAAGCTGTCTACTTTGAAGGAAGCTTCTGCAAAAAATTGAAGACTAACTGTGTATCCTTCTTCAAAATACTACAATCCTTGAGTTGTGCTCTTAGTTCATTTGCTTTAGTGGCATAGTCTTGAATTGTAGCAAAGTTCTTAGGATCCAAGTTGAGAAGTTCACTATCAAGTGTGTATCCCCTAATCTCATCCACTTGTCCATACAATTATGCAAGTTTATCCCATGCTTCCTTGATTGTCTTACACTTTGCAACATGAAAGCATGTGAAATATATTTTCTCAATGTACTGAGAGCCATAGAACTTTTAATGAGCCATTCTGTTTTCAAATTAGGATCAACCTTAGGATCTGAGGAATCTAAAATTTGTTCAATCGACATAATGATTTAAACCTTTTTCCATTAGTTTACTACCTACATCATTTGTTCATGTTTCATAGCTATGTGGAGTTAAAAGTGGAAATTTAGGAGAACACAACTAAAAATAAAAAGAGTGCCAAAAAGAGAGTCACAAGCACACAAGACACCCTCCCAAATTCACTCAATCAAAGAACCAGCCCCAAAATGAAGATTTTGGCACTTTATGTACAATAGCCACTTGCAAAAAAAGAGCATAGTGGAATTTTGATTCTAATGTTATAACTTCCTCAATTAGGCTACAATAGACTCAAATGATTGATGCAAAAGACCAAACTGAGATCTAAGCATTACAAATGCCAAAACAAGCAAATAAAGACCAAGTTCTAAAAGTGATATTTCTACCCACAATGGCTACAAAATGATAGCATAAATGAGAAGTAGACAAAAAGTTATGCACTTAAAAAAAACACTTGAAAATGAGTCTGTATGAGTGCAAATAAAGCCTCTGAAGTTGTAAAAATGGGGATTATTCAGCTACAACTGTGAAAAATTGATTTTTTTGAAACATCCTTGCATCAAAATAAAAAAATAACTCCACCATTGTGTAGATTGTGAAAAATTAGCCCAAGTAAAAAAAATGCATAAAAAAATGAGGCAATATGGCTTGAGTTATGGCCATTTAAAAATCAGCTTCACAACTAAAAATGTAAACAATGCTATGGGGCCAAACATATTATACCATATTTTCTACATAGATTTAGTTTTAACTCTTAATATAGGAAAACACAAAATTTGTAATGAAGCACTAAATGGAATTATGTAAGATGAATGACATAGGCATATTTTGTTGCAAGTTGGTGCTTGTATAACAAATTCTAAATTGATGATGTGGATGGCTATATGGACCAGATTTCTGCTATGATACTGCTAACAAGAATTGAACCGACTGTAGATTCAGAGATGTGGCTGATGATGATGTAACAAACACATGAAAGCTTGTAATTGGAACTTTGTGCCATGTGGCGATAAGCTGAGTTGGTGCACTACAGTTAATTAGGTGGTATTGAGGTGCCACATTACAAGGAAATACTTTGGTGAATCAGGTGTCACCACGTGGTGGACAAAGCAGCCTATGTGGAGCTTGAGGGTTCAAATCACATGAAGTATGAGGAAATTCTATAGTCTATGCATACACATGATTCTCTTATATTCTAAGCAGGTGGGAAAAATTGTGCAACTTGTATGGGCTTTCAACAATAAAACCTCCTTGAATTTTGTTTTAAACAAAACTCTACAAAAGTATCCACTGAAAAAGAATGATTTAAAAAACAAATTGTATCACTATATGTATGACGTTTGTATGGGTAGAAGGGGAATTTTTTTGATACCCCAAGGTCAACTCCTCTTTTTTGGATGAATGAATAGTTTATTCTAGGTTTTTGGGCCTTCTGAGTGTGATGGTGAGGTCAATTTTGACCCAAAGTGCTTCAAACATGCAGATCATTCTTGAGACTAAAACCTATCTCCGCCTTTAAACGATTGTAGATTTGGCCTCGTGTGTCATATTTGGACAAAAAAAAAGGCAATTCTGACTATCTTAAACCTCCTAAATCCAATGGTGACCTCATATCTGACCCAACAAGCTTGAATTTTGACTTGCAATAAAAAGCCAGGAAGTGCATTGATCCCAAAATGCACCAAAATTCTCTCAAATGACAAACCAACGACACTCTAAAAACTCTACTACCATGTAAGATTTGGCTACAAAGATAGCCACCCAAGATATAGAGAACATATGGAAAGCACAATGACAAGAGAGAATTAATATGACAAGAATAAATTGTATTCCTATCAATAATGCAATACAAATCAATATAATGGATTATAGTACATAGGAGAGCCCTTGGCTATATAATCAAGGTGAGTACAAAGGAGTGAATGAGACAATGAAAAGTGTTTTTGTCTCATTATATGATAATCAAGAGACACCTTATCACCTACCCAAGGTGGAATCACATGTCCATCAGAGATGGATCATCCTCCGAAGTGTAATAAAGTATGTGCAACAAAGGTGGAGAGTGATAAAGAGATAAGTGCACTAAAGGTGGAGTCAACACATAAAGTGGAATGTGATAACTAATAACACCACCTAAAGTGGAAATGCTCCAACTAATCCTATGTAATTCCCTAAGTAAGCTTAAATAAAGTGTAATTAGTACCTAGGCATGAATTAACCAAGGTAAAATACCTTAATTACACCAACAAAGAATTATAAAATTTCAAATTTATTCTAAAATTTCTCAGCTTTGATAGTTTTGCAATTATAACTCTAATTGTTAGTTTCCTTTTCGACAATGCAACATATGTATTCTACAAAAAATACTTTGATTTTTAATGCCAATATAAATTAAATAAAACCTATATAAAAGAAAATAAATGCAAATGAAAATCCCAAAATTGTTTATTTTCTTTGTTTTTATCTAATCCTATTCGCTAACTAGAGGATCATCCACTTATTGTATGGGATGATGTATATTCATTCATGGATGCTTGGATTAAACATTTGCTATTACTTGTGCATTGAGTGGGTCCACAAGTAAATGGAAAAATAATATTCTTGTAGAATGCTTGCATAAGGGGTTTATCATGTTCACATCAGTTTCACTTGGCATTGACAAAAACAACTAAGCTATCTTTTGCCTTTATTAATAAGCTTGATGTCAGTAATGACATTAACTTGGTTAACATAATGACACATCAAGAACTTGGTTATAAAATATATGTATATTGGCAATATTACTTTATGGTATCATCAGGAATAAAATATTCATCCATCATCTAGCAAAAAAAAACACAAAAAATGGATCTCTTCATTTAATACTTAATTAATTCTAGATTATTGAGGTGTTGTAGCTTTTTCCACAAAAAACACTGAAAACAACAAAATGTGTAATTTATTAAGTGTTTGTAGACTAAATTTGAATTGGAAAAAAGCAATCCTACGAGTAGTGGTTATGCAAATTCATTTGATTATACTCATTTTCCAAAAATTAATGAGATAATATTGGTAAACATTATTCATATTTTTATGATGTCGATCACAATCTAACAATGTGGTTCTTCATATTCCATATTCCATATATATTTGTAACATCATAACCAACAGTTAGACACACCCACACACTCCAACATATCTCAAACATCACCATTTGGATAGCGCAGTTAGTTGGTTATTTACGATATTAAAATTACACACACATATTACCACATCCCAAATATCGCTATTTGGAAAGTGTGGTTAGCTGGTGATAATAATGTTAAGCACTTTACAAATGGTGATAGGAGATATGATATATATCATAACCACCAGATGGCCACACTCTTCAAATATCAATATTTGAGATGTGATATATATCATAATCACCAGCTGGCTGCACACTCCAAATGGTGATATTTGAGATGCCATGGTAAATTTAGATTTGTTTTTAAATTTAAGTTGACTATCATAACAATCACCTGGCCAAGTTATTTTCTTGTATTATTTACACTTTTTAACAATTTAATCTACTATACAAAAGACATTATTAGTTCCCACCACATGTAATAATACTTATGCATTCGACCATATTCAATTAAATGTCAAAGAATCAACCAATCACCATTTATAATTAAAATATGTTTGCTAAATTTCCTAAATTTTATAATTTTTTCAAATTTCTTTCAAAACACACAAATTATTTTATCTATAATTCTATTGGATAACAATACTCTAGAGTCTTATTATGATGACATCTACCTTTTAAATGTCAAAGCATAACTAATGAGAAGCAAGAATTAAAATAGATTGACCACTTAGTGGTTAATAATTATCGTATACGGAGTTCTAATTCTAATTTCAAAGATTTTGTTTATTGCAAAATCATTACTATACATATTTAGTTTTTATTACATGCATAAATAATTATTGTTACAATGTTGTTTAACTAAGCAATAGATTTTTGCTGCAATGTCATTTAACTAAATAATATGTTATAGATTTTTCTAATTGACACAAATGAGATGCAACGTGTCTTTTGTTTTCTTACTAAAAAATATTTTACGTTTTAACATTTAAATATAGATGCCTAAAAGTTACACTTTTGTCATTACTATTTGTCAAAATTTTTACTATATTATTACTACAAATATTTTTCAAAGAACTCCAACTTATGATTCAATGATGTCAAGATTATCTTATATTATATGGTATCATCAGAAATTAGATATTCATCCATGATCTAGCAAAAAAAAATAAAAAAAATGGATCTATTCATTTAATACTTAATTAATTCTACATTATTGATGTGTTGTAGCTTTTTCCACAAAAAATACTGAAAACAACAAAATATGTAATTTATTAAGTGTTTGTAGACTAAATTTGAATTGAAAAAAACAATCCTATGAGTAGTGGTTATGTAAATTCATTTGATTATACTCATTTTCCAAAAAGTAATGAGATAATATTGGTAAACATTATTCATATTTTATGATGTCGATCACAATCCAACTATATGGTTCTTCATATTCCATATTCCATATATATTTGTAACATCATAACCAACAGTTAGACACACCCACACACTCCAACATATCTCAAACATCACTATTTGGATAGCACAGTTAGTTGGTTATTTACGATATTAAATTACACACACATATTACCACATCCCAAATATCGCTATTTGGAAAGTGCAGTTAGCTGGTGATTATGATGCTAAGCACTTTACAAATGGTGATAGGAGACATGATATATATCATAACCACCAGATGGCCACACTCTTCAAATATCAATATTTGTGATGTGATATATATCATAATCACCAGCTGGCTACACACTCCAAATGGTGATATTTGAGATGCCATGGTAAATTTAGATTTGTTTTTAAATTTAAGTTGACTATCATAACAATCACCTGGCCAAGTTATTTTCTTGTATTATTTACACTTTTTAACAATTTAATCTACTATACAAAAGACATTATTAGTTCCTTCCACATGCAATAATACTTATGCGTTCGACCAGATTCAATTAAATATCAAAGCATCAACCAATCACCATCTATAATTAAAATGTTTGCTAAATTTCTTAAAGTTTATAATTTTTTCAAATTTCTTTCAAAACACACAAATTGTTTTATCTATAATTCTATTGGATAACTATTGGAGTTGATGAAAACTATCAACCCACAGCTCCCAAGAATCACCTGCATGCAAACCTGTCACAAAAAGAGAAGCAAAAAAGCTATGGAGGCCAAAAATAACATATCGATGGAAGAGGAAACATCTTGTGTAAACAATGGAGAAAAACTCTCTTAATGTAATAACATCCTCAATTAATTAATAACCATAGAATTGAATAATTTACAAAGAGGGAATCCTTATAAAAGGATACCAAAACCCTAAAAGGGAAACCCTAAAGGGGAAAAGCTAGGTTGCATAATAATAATTAATAAAAGAATTAATTATTAAATGCCTAA
>MU225350.1:1573773-1609452 GCA_018584345.1 Thuja plicata
AAAGAGAGATAATAAGTGACTTAATAATTAAATCAATATGATTTAATTAATAAGTGGAATCACTTTATTACTCTAACACCCCCCTTAAGATAAACTTAGGGAGAAGCTAAAAACCTAGAAACAACTATTGGAAGAAGGAAAAATGGGTCCTGACAACAAGGCCTAATCAAGTACCCAAGTACAAAAATCTCTATAAAGAGGAGCAATAGAGAAAAACACATGGGAAAAACCCTACTCCAAAAAGAGATGAAGCCTAGAGAAGGACAGAAGAAGCCTCCAAACTAGAGAATGTCCCAGAAAATAGGAACAAAGAAGGAACATGTAAAACACCTCTGAAGCAAGAAGCTGCAAACACTGTCAAAAAATAACTACTGGAACCTCCACTATAATAGAACATGATTAGGTAGAGAAGACTTTAAACAAATCCTGAAGAGCTAATCAATCGAAGATGGAAGAATGCCTCCAAAAAAGGAATGAAAGAAGAGTGTCCATATGGTAAATGATCCATCTCACCGAAATGCATAGGTACCAACCACTGCATCCGCCTAGTACATAGGAACAAATATTGAATACATAGATCACTCCATCAAACCAAGGAAGCATTAGAGCCAATAGGAGATACCCCCCCATAATGCTGAACATGGAGAGGTCTGACAGGAACACTGAAATGCAATGCCAAAAACAACTACAAGAAGAAGAATCAGGAACACCAATAGTGCAAAAGAAGGTACAAGCACAGGATGAAGGGCGGTGTTGAAGTAGAAGAAATGATCTTCTAGACACACATCATGAGGATAATGTCATGGAAGGGACACTCACTTGACAAAGGTGGATGAGCACAAAAGGAAAAACATCATAACCCCCCCATGACACTTTATAACTGAGTGCGGGTACAAACAAGCACAAGGTGTACAAGATCCCAGATATGCAACTGCAGGCACTTTATTTCACTGCGTTTACAAAAGAAAGCTACAAAAAAAAGTGTATACAATGTTCAGAAAAGGAAACAATCCCAGGACCTGAAACATCCAAGATATCCATCAGAATGCCATAAAGCAAAAAACTGAATACATAGATACATGGAGAAGAATCTGGGTGTGATACCCATAGGATAATAAAGAGAACAGAAGTAGCTTTCTGACCCCATGCGAAAGTCAAAAAAAGAGTCTGGATGAGCAAGATATGGCTCCCGGAGTGCAAAATAGAACCCTGAATTTGACAGACAAAAAAACCTGCAAGATGGAAAAACCAAAAAATCTATCCTCCACAAAGACGTCCGTCTCAGAAATATCTTTTCGGCGATATAAGGAAGTCAAAAATCGGCCTCCGTTTGCTCCAGATATGAGAAAAACACCACCGGGAGGTCAAAATAGAAGTGAACCTCATGAAACCTCAGCCAAAAATGGCAGAGCCCTGCTAAACTGGCGATTCCTCCAAAAAAAATACTGCCTCCAGATTTCCCACCAAAATGGTAGAAAAACAATATTATTTTTTTAATGAAAAAAACAATAAAAAAATATTATGTTTTTTTTAAAGAAAAAAAACATAAAAAAAAACCCACAGCTCCCAAGAATCACCTGCATGCAAACAAAAATTCCTCCCAAAAACTACTAAAATCTGAGACAAAAACCTCTCAAAAAACACAGATTTAAAGAACAAGGCCAAATCTCTCATGAATAGAACAGGGGCATGAAGATCTGGAGCTCTGATACCATATTGGAGTTGATAAAAACTATCAACCCACAGCTCCCAAGAATCACCTGCATGCAAACCTGTCACAGAAAGAGAAGCAAAAAAGCTATGGAGGCCAAAAATAACATACCGATGGAAGAGGAAACATCTTGTGTAAACAATGGAGAAAAACTATCTTAATGTAATAACATCCTCAATTAATTAATAACCATAGAATTGAATAATTTACAAAGAGGGAATCATTACAAAAGGATACCAAAACCCTAAAAGGGAAACCCTAAAGGGGAAAAGCTAGGTTGCATAATAATAATTAATAAAATAATTAATTATTAAATGCCTAAAGTTTAGCTTAAGTAAAAGAGGGATAATAAGTGACTTAATAATTAAATCAATATGATTTAATTAATAAGTGGAATCACTTTATTACTCTAACAGTAACAATACTCCTTTAAATGTCAAAGCAAGAATTAAAATAGATTGACCATGTTAGCTCTTTTTCTTGTAGAATCAGTATATAGCAGTTAATGCTTGACTCTTTAATTCCCAATTTAGATTCTCATAGAGAAAAGGCTAATTAACACGGATGAACATACTTCTTCACTTTGGGCTCCACATACCCAGGTGGGTGCACCTTCAGCAAATTACTATCTTTCAGCAAGTCTGACAGTGGATTAAGGATTCAAGATCCTTCTTCCTTTTAAACCACTTGGCTTAGGAGGGATAACCTATTGATTCTCTCTTTAAAGAATCATTAAGATGAACTGTAGCGAATACAATTATCTAGACATGAAGTTCAGATAATAGAAATATAAAGATTGATTAATATTTGATTGATTGATGATAATACTACTAATCAGAACTTGACCAGTGCCTAATCCATTGGGCCATAGAGTCACCATGAAAACATACATTTATCAAAGGTAATTAATCCAAATACAACAAGATCTCAGATAATATGCCTTACAAATTATCCTCTCACTCTCATATCCTTGTATCAAATTCTTGCACAAACCCTAACCTGGAACTATCTATAAGATTTAAACCATCCTTGACAGCTACTTACAAATAGAAACACAGTTACCTTGCAACTGATACATTTAACATGCCTTACATATCAAATATACAAAAGCTGAATAAAATGCAAGAAGACATCAACAATTTGAGACTAGAAATACCATTGTATTTTCATTAATAACTTTTTGATTTCAATACATTCAGACTGACTATAGAATTGAAAAACTAGACATCATTTGAAAGGTCCGCTTTCTAGTTTTTTATTTTTACCATCCTCTTCAAAATATTACAACTTTTTATTTATAGATAGCCCTAGTCATCTTGGAATCCTTTTGGAAAATAAGGATGCAACAAGCTTCGGATGATTAGGCTATAGGAAAAAACATACATTTCACAGATGAGACAAAAATCAGGTGGAGAGAATAACAGTTCTTTGTTACAAGTTATGCAATCCTTTGTCTTATGACCGCCTGAATGCTTGCAACTGCCCTAAGGTTGTTAGGTCCTTATCATCTATGATTTTTCATCTTCATTGATGCAAAACTTGCACTTGCCTTTGTTCAGAAAGCTAGGCATCACTAGTGCTCATTGTCACTCCTATACTACTACTTTCTGTTATTGGAGTGACAATGTTGTACTTGCTAATCTAGGTGGTCAACACCTCATCATTCGGCCAACTGAAGTTGAGAACCTCATCTTTTTGGCTGTTGAACTCCTCCCAATTAGCGCTGGCCTTTTCAATCTATGATTCCCAAGATTCAAAAATTCCCTGGACTTGTTGAGAATGTCAATAGTTAACACAAACCAACCTGTGTTTTCCAATGTAATAATATTGTTTGTCCTGTTGATTAGTGCTTCATTCAATTTATTCAGCCACAAGGCTTCATTATTTATGTTTTCATCTTTTTTGAACATATTGGGAAACATGTCATATCTATCTCTAGATAATTCACCTCTTAAGGTTTCTATCCTTTTGATGATCATATTTTTCTTGATATCCAGGGCAGCCATCAGTTTAAGGCATTTGTAGGTCCTTGTCAAGATGATATAAATATTATTATGTTCCTTTGAGAGGGAGTAGAAAGAATTTACATGGCCTTTCTTCCCTTTCCAGCTATCAATTATTAAACCCCATTGCTCCTTACCCTCATCATGATTTCTTATTATGCTAGCAATCTTCTTTCCCATTAAATAAAGATTAGCAAGGTTAACCTCACCAACACATCTCTTAAGGTTAAAGTATATCTTGTCAGAACGCCTTTGTTTCACTACTTCCTCAACTTCTTTATATGTAGGGGAGTCTTCAAGATCCCTCTTACCCTCTTCCTCCAACCTTGATCGTTCAGTAATCAACCTTTTCTTTTCAGCTTCTAGCTCTGCTCTCTTAGCATCAATAATTTCCTGGGTGGTAGGGCTTAATGGTGCAGGGGATGGGGGGTAAGTCACAAATGGGTTGGATGATGAGGGTTTGTGAGGTTCCTGAGAAATCTTCACCTGAGGCATTAATTGGAATGTCTACCTCCCTTCCAGAACTGCTATCTTATTGTCCTTTTGTAGGGACTTAACCCTTTCGTCATTATAGGCCTTCAGTAAAAATTCATACTTTTGATTCAGGCTATTATAAGCCTCTTTCTCCTTTTTAGCCACCCTCAGGCTCAAGTTAGCTATTTTTAAGACAAGGTTTGCTGCTTCAATTTCTGAAGTACCAGAAACTCTTTGGACAATGAGGCATCGTGTATCCTAAATTTTATCATCTTCCTTCAATCTTCTTTTGTCTTTCTTCTTCAATGACCAGATTTCCAAGGCTGCATGATCTTCACTAAACTGGGCACCAACTGATGTCCTAGCAGTTCTCAGTGGTTTTGCCTCTTTTCTGAAAGCATCAAAAACTACTACATCAGCTAAGTCCCACTGAGGTAGGATGAGGACTCCCTATTTCTTGACCAATTCTCTACCCTCTTCAGGGGTGATATTATCAAATCTAGAGACTAGCTCTAGCTTAACCTCCTTTTCTATATCATCTTTTGTATAATTTGACTGAGCTTCTTGTAACTTTTTGTATTTATTATTGAATTCATCAATGTGAATTCTCCACAGAAACTAAATGAATTCCCTGGTCTTGACAAAGTTGTCATCTGACAAAAAATCCTCACTAGCTTGCTTAGTCACAAGGTCTAGTTCTTTGCCTATGAATTCTACCATTGTGAGGTCAGCAGTTGTATGTCTAGGTGCCTCTGACATCCCTTCTTTTAATTCCTGGGCAGTAACAAAAACTTTTCCAGTGTACCTCATTTGAACCAATTGCTCAGTAATAGCTTGGTCATCAAAATGCATAGGGGACTGGGAGGGATAATACAACTCACTCTCTTGCTCTTTTCCCTCCACCTTTTGTCTCTTGGGAGAGGGAAATTCTTGGGTACTAGTACTTGCCGACCTCTTTCCTTTATGCTGAGAAGGTTTATCAACTTTGGGCGTGATAGTAGTGTACCCTCTCCTCTTGTATACCACATAATTCCCTAGTGGGACTATTCTTCCTTGTGGAAGTTTGCTCAAAATAGGATGAGCCTTTCTGGCTTAGCTTCCATTATCCTCTATCTCTTCTCATTTAGGGTCTGCATGATTCTATCAAATAAAGTCATCAAAGACTCAATTTTCTTAGCCCAAGGGAAAAAATCCTTCAGAGGATCATAAGATTTTTCAAAATTATGTACAAAGTCCAATGACTTCTTGTACACCAGCTAATTTTTCCCTCCTGATCTCCTAGTCACCTAGGTCAAAAAAATTTCTGATAATATCCTCTAGTTAATTAAACTAATGCTCTAATGTTAAGCACTTGGTTCTTTTTCTGAGTATACCCATTATAAAATCTTCATTATCTGCACACCTGGATACAGACGTTGTTAAGTGATAAGGTTCAAAATACTTATCAAATTGTGTCCACCCACCCTTTATTATGATGAAATGATGGGCTCTGGTGAGGGTAGGGAAAATGCTTCGTAGTCCACCCAATTGTCTTATAATATCTGCTATTCCAATCTTCAGAGGGACTCTGTAGGGAAGCACATTAGGGGTTCCCTTGAATCCATAAACCCTTATTACTATAGAAATAGGGTACAAAATCAAATCTCCCCAATTATAGGCAATCTTCAATTTTGGGGAAAACTCCATAGGTCTCAAAAGCCTCATCATATTAGTGTGGATCCTGGAATTTTGATTGCACAACAGTGACCTAACCCTAGTGGCAAAAACCCTATCAAAGTAAACATAACTAGCTTCTTTTCTATCCCATGATAGATAAACACTCCACATCTGAACAGGCAAATCTTCATTACCCTGGAACTTAGTCAATTCCATCTCTTCCTCAAAGAAGTCAACATTATTGGACAAGAACATGTACATCATAAGGGAATACCATCCCAATGGTTTAAGTATGTTGTTGTCCTGGATTCCTGCCAAACCTTTATGCATTTTTTGGGCAATGTAAGATGCAAAGTCAAAAAATATTGATAGGTGGGGATGTAGAATCTGAACCACCATGAGCGTTATGTGGATAGGCATTGTTACTTCTTCATCTTCTCCTAGAACCTGGCACAGGTCACTATACATTTTCTTGGCCTTTCCATTGAAGTAATCCAACTTGAATGGCTCTGGTGTGTTAGGCCCTACTACAATCAAGTCTCCTATATTGTTAAAGTACCCTATCAAAGCCTCATTTCTGTAATATTCCCTCTGGGTTTGGTATACTTCCTTAAAGTATTCAAAGTCAATATCATCCATTTGTATTGAGGTATCACTCAACTTGAAAATTCTTCTGATTTCATCAGATGAAATAGTCAACAACACATTTCCCTTTGTATCCCTGACAACCCTAGATACTTTGTCATGAGTGTTGGCAATCAGAGTAAACAAATCTATATCCATAAACACCTTGGGAACTATCAAATTTCCTACATCTAAGTCCCATATGTTACAATCTGGGGTAGGTGCGTTCCTTTGGCTATATGCTGTTCTGAACAAAGTTAGACCATTCAGACTAGTTTTTACATCTTTTTCCCATCGACCTGAGTCATACAAGCCTTATCCTATTTTGAAATGGGGATGTGATGCAACTATTATCTTGATTTGGGCCGCATCACCCATAGATCCTTTCAATTGTTGTAGCAAATCCTCCCTAACATTTTTCTTTTAGTAATCAACTTCTCCAAAAAGCTCAATCCGAGGGGCCATTCTGAACCTAAGGCTTTTTGCTAAGATGAAATCTAGATTTTGAAAAGATAATTCTAAAAGTCTTTTGAACTGCAAATCTTACTAGGAATCTGAATTATGTTGAATAAAAGAAAACTTACCTGTTTTGCAATTTTGTCGCGCGAAGCTGAATATCTCTGCAATTCTGTTCTTTGCTCGAATGACTTTGGTGAATTATTGTGACTTCAAGTTGAATTAACCAGTTTCATGGCTTAAATCAAATTAGTCATTCGTATTGAATTAGACTAGAGTGGCCACACATTTTGTAATCAATTTTCCTACTTCAAACTCGCAGCTTAATGACTCATTGAAGCTTATTTTACTAACTTTGAATTTCGGCCGTAGATCTTAAACAGTATCTCTTTCATCTGACGGTTCTCTTCTTTTCCCAAAAATAACTGTTCATCCAGGACACGTGTTAGCACCGCTTAATTGCTTGTCCATTAGATTTCGTTCATTTTACCTCTAAGTGATTAAGCGAACCGTCTGATCCTTTTACACTTGCAACTTTATTAACACCACTTCCGCGCTATACTGGACCCACTTTTTATGTCACACGTCGCTCAGACCTAATCGCTTACCCATTAGATCTTGATCGGTTTGCCTTCTAAGCGATTAAGTTGATTGTTGATCTTTTTTGACATACAATTCCTTTAATAAGATGACTGCGCTGTACTAGACTTACCTTATGACTTCAGTCGGACCCACCTTTTATACGTGGCATCATGGCTTAATCGCTTAAGTGATAGATGTCGATCAATTTTTTATTTAGTCATCAAGTGAGCCGTCAGATCTTTTTATACTTCTCCAAACTTTACCCTGTGACCAGCTTCACTTTTAGTGGACTACACGTCATCATTATGACACACTTTAGCACCACTTAATGGCTTGAGCGTTAGATCTTGATTAGTTTGAAGCTAAGCCATTTAGCCAACCGTTGGATTAAAAGCAAGTCAACTGTACTTTAATTATTGCCAGCTCTTAATATCTGGGTCCACTAACTGCCAGATGTCAACACCACTTAATAGCTTAACTAATAGATGTCGAGCATCTTAGAGGTAAGAAATTAAGCCCACCGTTAGATCTTTTCAAACTTTAGTCACCTTTATGCTATTTGTGACAGGACCCACATTTCTTCCCTGGACACGCATCGACACCACTTAATTGCTTATCCATTAGATGGTGCATACTTTTCCTTTAAGTGATCAAGTCTACCATCAATCATTTCTGACTTGCCCACTACTTAGCTAAGAACCTTTACAACCACCAGCCCCACTAGGATATACGTCGCTCAGACTTAATCACTTAAGCGATAGATGTCATGCATCTTGGAGATTAAGCCATTAAGTGATTCGTCAGATCAAAACATAAATGCCCAGTATATAATGAATTTAATTAAAACCACAGTGGACTTTGGATTAAAGGAATAATGTAATACCATGGTGTTAGGATCGACAACTTTAATAAACATGACCACTCAAAATGAACCCATTAGAGACATAACTTAAGTGAAAAAGGTAACATGAAATTAGAAGGCATTTCAGCGCTTAGGGTTTTTATGACTGGAATTACACTGGGAGACATGACACAAGGGTTTTTCAAAATTTTTAACTAGGTCAATGGTTAGAGAAGAATTTTCAGAGGCATGAGAACAATTTTTAACCATGATTTTAAACCCTTGGATAGCATGAATGATAGGGGACCTCAAAATTTTACAAGGCATATTTCAAACACGAAATATCACCAACAGTGGCTCTCTCTGAGGATGCTTAAACGCCAAGTTATAACAAGAACCACATATCTCTGGGGAGGCATACCACAAACCAGACTCACCTAAAACTGGAAACAAACACACAACAGAAAACAAACACACCTGTACATATAATACATACTACTGTGCAGGGAAAAGAGGAACTAATTGAAGAAATTTTTTAGAAACTGTCCATGCACTAGAAATTCCTGTTCTTCATCATCCAGACTCTTGAGGAAATAAGAATCTTTTCCAAAGATTTGGGATATGACAAAAGGCCCTATCCATATTGAGTCAAGCTTTTTGTGTTTTCCCTTGTCTTCAGCCCTAGTATTCCATTGCAATACAAAATCACCAGGCTGAAATTTTCTCTCATTTTCTCTTCTGTCAAAAAGATATTTCATTTTTTTGTTGCAATTTCATATTTTCTCTCTAGATTTCTCTCCTTATTTCATCCAATTCTACCAATTGAACCATCCTTTCTTCCATAGGTTCAGAAACTTCCATCTCTTCATCTTGGATAAACTTATAAATTAGGAGGAAATTGTTGATAGGCATTCTTGACTGAACACCATAAACCAACTCAAAGGGAGATTTTCTAGTGGCCTTCTTGATAGTGATCCTATCAGCCCAAAGGGAAATTTTCAATTTAACATGCCAAGCTCTCTTATTTCTTTCCAAGGTCTTTTTTAAGATTTTTAAAATACTCTTGTTACTGGATTCTGCCTGACCATTGGCTTGAGGGTGGTATGGGGGTGAATAAGACATAACAATTCCCATATTGGAGAAAAAGTCAGTAAATTCTTAAGACCTGAAGCACATGGAATTATCCATTACCAATTTAAGGGGAACACCAAATCTTGTAATTACATTATCCATCAGAAAGTCAATGACCACAATACTTGTTGCTTTCTTAGTTGGGATTGCCTCCACCCATTTTGTAAAATAATCAGTCACCAGCAAAATCCAACTATGCCCCCCACTTGATTTCTCATCAAACTCTCCTATGAAATCCATTCCCCACATAGCAAAGGGAGCCTCTGCTACTACAGGGTTTAACAATAATGCTCCTGAATACTTCATCTTGCTTGAGAATCTTTGGCATGGCTCACATTTCCTGACAAAAGTGTAAGCATCTTGAAACAAACAAGGCCAATAGTATCCAGCTGTCAGAATTTTATGAGCTGTTGACCTAGCAGAATAGTGCCCTCCACACATTCTAGCATGTATTTCTTTCAATACCTTCTCTGATTTACCTTTGTCAAGACATAATAACAAGATCCCATCTCTATTTTTATAGAACAAATCACCATGCAACAAAACATATTTCTGAGATTGCAATATCAAACTTCTCCTTTGGTTGTCATTCAAGTTATCTGGACATCTAGCATTTTTCAGAAAATATACAATATTTGCATACCAGGGATGCATTTCAATGCTTGTAATACAATTATCATGTGTACTAACATTGTTGGCCTGAACTAGGTCCAAATTCTCTTGTGTCATTAATTTTGCCAACCCCAATCCTCTTACTAATTTTGTGATGTGGATTTCTAAATCAAACTCTTGAACTTTATTTATCCACTTGCACCTTTTTCCTCTCACTTCATTTTGAACAAAAATATCTTTGACAACAACATGAGGGACATAAGCTCTTATCTTTGCACATACCAGATAAGGTCTGAAGGATTTGACTTCTTTCACTAGGGCATAAGCCTGATTCTCCATCAATTGGTAATTCAACTCAATAGCCTATAAAGACTTGCTGAAGAAGGTTATTGGATGTTCAAATCCTTTAGCATCTTTATGTAATAGGATTGCAACAATTGTGTGGAAAGAAGTAAATGTAAACAAGGAAAAGGGCTTGGTGTAATCAAGGGATACAAGGACTAGTGCTTCTTGAATAGCTTGTTTTATTTTTTCAAAGGCCAACTGTGTCTCTTGGTCCCATTCAAACTTCACATTTTTCTTCAGCAGTTTGACAATAGGTTTAACCAGTTCTGCAAAGTTGGAAATGAACCTTCTTACAAAATTGATTTTTCCTAGAAATGACTGTATACCTTTCAGATTCTTAGGAGGAATTACTTTCCAAACAGTTTCTACCCTTTCAGGGTTTATTCTGACTCCTTGTTTTGACACTATGTGTCCCAAAAGTTTCCCCTTAGTAAAAACAAAGTGACAAATTTTTGGGTTTAAAGACACCCCATACTCTAGTGCTTTTATCATCACCTATTCCAAGTGACTGCAATGATCCTCTGCTCTTTTTGAGAAAGCTGTCAAATCATCTTGGTATACTACCATTAGAACATCTATAAGGTCTTTGACAGCTACATCCATAGCCCTCTGAAAAGTTGCACCAACATTCTTCAATCCAAAAGGCATGCGAGCATATACATAAGTTCCCCAGGGAGTAGTAAATGTTGTCTTGAATTGTTCAGATTCTTTAACCAGCACTTGGTTGTACCCTGAAAAACCATCCATCATAGACAACAGGTCACATCCAGTGACTTTATGCAGCATTGCCTCCATGTTTGGCAATCCATAATTATCTTTTAATAAGGCTACATTTAAGTTTATAAAGTCAACACACAATCTTATATCTCCATTCTTTTTCTTACAGGGACCAAGTTAGAAACCCATGATGAATGTCTTATTGGTTTAATTATACCTGCATCTCTTAGTTTCATCAATTCTGCCAGCATTTTGGTTGCCAGTAAGGGATTAATGGGCCTTTGTTTTTGTCTGAATGGTTTAATACTTTCTTTCAAAGGGATATCATGCGGAAATAAGTCTTCTCTATAGGCTTTCAAATCTTCATATGACCATGCAAATACATGTTTATATTTTTTTAGCAATTTTATCAAATTCTGTCTCACATTGTTGTCCAGTTTTTTACCAATGTAAACTAACTAGGGAGATGTTTCAGACCCCAAATTAACCTCCTCTAACTCTCCCACTTTGGCATTAGATTTATGAGTCATATAATTTTCATTTATGCTGAACAAGCCTTCCAATTCAACCAACCCTTTGGGAATGTGATTAGTATCCAATTGGATGGCTTCTTGATCAAAAATATACTCCTTATTGTCCATAACTGATACTAGAGATTCACAATCAATCTTGTAACCATCATATTGGTCTACACACTGGATAAACCTAAGGATATCATCATCATCCTCAAATACTTGGGAATTATGAATATTTTCAGGAACTGCAGGCCTATTTTTAATTTCAATCACAGACATACCAGTAAGAGTAGCATCATTATTTTTTAGAGTAACATTTGCCAAGAAATTTGCCATTATGTTGTTGGATCTCTCTATCCATAGGATATTAAAAGCATCAAAGAATTCTATTTTATCCCAGACAGCATACTTATACAATTTTAATTTGTCATCCATAGCAGCATAATGCCCCCTAATCTAAGATATAATCAACTGAGAATCTCCATGGACTTTTAGACACTTAATACCATGCTTGATAGCAATATCCATCCCCAAGATCAGGGCTTCATACTCGGCAGTATTGTTTGTGCATTGGAAAGTTAGCAGGAAAGAGTATTTGAATGTGATACCTGATGGGGAAATAAACAAAACTCTTTCTCTAGATCCTTCCTTTGAGCATCCTCCATCAAAGTACATTTTCCATAACCCATTTTGTTGCAACAACAATTCATCCACAATTGGGTCAGTGTTCTTTAATTGTGGCTTAACTTCTTCAACAATAAAATTTTCCATATCAACGTTTATGCAAGAGTTTAATTGCTCAAGTGGAACCACCTCCACCATAACTGATGACCAAGGTTCTCTGTACAACTTGACCTCATTTCCATTTACAGGGATGGTTGGATAGGATAAATCTAATTACATCTTTCCTCCTACTGTTGTTTCCCATTGCCTTGACAGAAGCATACCATAATATAGTTTTCTTTCCACTACCACTATATCCATTCTATAAGTTGCTTCAAGGAAAGCAGCAATTTTCACCGCAATGTCTTTCATTGTTCCTATCACAGGAACCTCTCTATTGTCCATTGCATAACAACTTCCAGCAGATGTGGTAACTGAAAGTTCCAATTCCTTCATGACATGATAAGACATCACATTTGCTGCAGCTCCAGAATCAATCATGTAATTTTTGATTAAGAAATTATTTACCATTAAGGTAACATAGAATGGGTCAATAGATAATGGTTCTTGAGTGATTATGTTACCAATACATATATTGGAAAATTCTTTGCTTTTTTCTTTTTCTTTCACCAGTGGGCTGTCTTTTTTAGTATCAGATGATGTTAAGGGTATTTCTTTTTGGTTGGGAATAGATACATCATCTATCCCTTTTAAAAGTGCCAGAGCAACTTCTTTGTGCTCCCTTATTTTCAGCATTTCCATGAGGGGAACTTAGACTTTCATTTGGGTCAGTGCATGTTTCATGTCAAAAAGGGGTAATTCGGAGGACATATCATTTATTGTTTTCACTTTCTTGGATTTATCATTGGGTGTTAATCCCTCTATTGCTTCTTCCCCGCCAACATGATCAGAAGAAGGCCCTACTTGTTTTTCATGGTTTTTATCTTTATTTTGCTTGACAATGAAATCTTCAGTAACTCGAGGAGATCCCTTTTTGGTATAAACAAGGGTGGTTTTTCCCTGAACTGGTTGCACTGTTCTATTTTTGAGGTTGTATGCATTTCTTGCTTGGTTAATTGCTGCAACAATCAAGGACCTCTTTTCTTCATTAGTGTGAATTCTAAAATGAGACTGTGAGTTATCATTCCCTATTGTATTTATAGTTGCACGTGAAACATTTTCATCCTGGTCATTTTGATAGGGTGGATTTTTTAATTGATGTTCAGAACAAGATTTATCCTTTATAGACAAACTATCAGAAAATGATCTAGTATCAGAGAGCCATGGGTATGGTTTCTTCATAGTAAACATATTGATGGCAGGGCCTTCTTATTCTCTCTCTTCTGTTTGATCAAATAGGGCCTGGGATACTACACATTGATAGGAAGAGTGTGGCATATTGCAAGCATCACACTAGGGAGTGTTCTCAACATAATTGGCACTATTCCTTTTTAGGGGATCTGGGGTTTCCTTGGACTTTGGGTTATCTTGTCCATCAGGGACTGGTTTTCCATTATTCCAATTTGTCTTGTAAGGGTAATCTCTTAGGTTAGGCTATTTGTCAAATCTTTGGTTAGTGTATTTATTATCACGGTATCCTTCTCTATCATTTTTATCCATTTTGGTAGCAAGGTCTTTTACCGCACTCACCAGTTTGTCTACTGTATCATCTTCTTTGACACTTTTATTGGCTGGCCCCTTCTCCTTCCAAATCTTATTGTCTTCCCTCTTTCCCAATTTCCCTGATGCTCTCCTATTACTCTCAATGTCAATGGCTATTTTATATGCATCCCTTAAGGTATTTGGGTCCTTATCTCTGAGTAGGTAAGACATTTTTCCATCAACAACATTTATATAAGTGGTAAGGCATACTTCTTCATCTAATCTTAAGACTTGGAACAGTTTGTTCATGGCCTTTTATAATCTATTGTTAAAATCAGCCATATTCTCATTTGGGAATTTTTTTATGTTATTGAATTCATTTAACATGTATCCAGAATTTACATGTTCTCTACATTGATCCATAAAAGTTTTTACAAATTCATCCCAAGAGGTAATACTATCATTAGGCAAATTCCTGAACCAATCCCTAGCATCTTTTGTTAATGACTGGACAAAAAGCTTCATAATAACATCCTCATTTTCAATCTCAAAGTCAGTTATCTTGTCACTAAAATATTTTAGATTCTCTTCACAAGTAACAACATTATTTCCAGTGAACTTAGGAATTTTATCTCTTACCTCATTGGGGTGACCAGGAATGCCTTCAAAAAATAGGGCTCTGTACCAGTTCATGTGAACAGGTCTTCTCTGAAAATTTCCAAGTGTGTTATTATCACTTTGTCCAGTAGCTCCGTTTTGATGCTAAATGGGTGGGGGGAAAAATTTCTTTTGATTAGAGGTTTGTACATTCAGACCAGGATCCACATGTTGAGCAATTACACCAGGGCTAGAATTTTGAATATTTGGATTCTTTCCACAACTTTGAACTTTAGGACCATCACCTTGATTGTTCACATTAGGATCAACAGATGGATTTGGTTGTTGTACCCTTTGATTCACATGCATATAACTACTTGCAGTGGTATTAGTAGTAGCATGAAGTAAAGCTATCTTCATTCTCATGTCAGCTGCACCAGCCTCCAATTCCAAATTTTCTAATTGCTTGCCCAAATCCTCTTTGGCTTTCCTAGCTTGTTCCAGCTCAATATCAACTTGGGATATTCCTGTTGGTATGGAGACTTTCTACTTAGGCTCATTTATGCTGATACCAACAACTTTTTTCTTACCTTTGTTAGGGGCATCCTTAGTAGTCATTTTAAGTTTTGCATTTTGTTCAATTTCATATGGGAACAATTGCCCGATGACAGGTCCTTCCTTCTCAAACTTATCCTTGTCAGGATTTGAGATCTTATTTGGGGCTTTATTCCTTAAATCATTAAAAATTCCAAATAATTGTGGATCCAAACCTTTAACTTCTTGATTCAGGCTTTTAGCCTTAAGGTCATTCCTTTTGGTTTCAGCTAAGAGTTCTTCTCTTTCCAATAATAAGTCATATATCTTCTGCCCACGTTTCTCCTCTGCTTCAGCTATTTTCTTTTCTTGTTCTTTCTTTTTCCTTCTTAAAGCCACAATCTCATCTTGCAACTTATCAGAATCATATGAAGTTGTTTCAGTAACAGAGGTCTCTTCTGGTGGAGCAATATTTTCTTTTGCAGGGAAGAAACCTATATCATTATTTTCTCCATCCCTAAAGGGATAAAAATTAATATTAGCTCTGTAAGTGTCAGTTGGTCCCTTGGGTCCTGCATCTTCGTATGAAGATGACTTCCTCTCTAGAATGGGAGTTTCCATCCTCCCTTTAGAGGTATGGTGGGAATCATTCTTTGATGTCCCTCTTTTGGAACATTGTTTCCTTTGAGGTGTATGGAGCTCCTCTCCAACATCCATTTCAGGATTTAGTCTGAAGTATGATCTAGTATTACTTTGTTGACTTATCCTTTAGAATAGACAAATATTTTCAAAATGTTTAATGTGCAACACTGGAGTACACAGAGGTTAGAGTCGCCACCTCTTTTTAGAGGACAAATATATATAAAGTTTCAAGTGCCTTGTCCTAACTCAGGTTTCCTCTTATAGTAATAAGTCAAAATGAAAATTGAAAACAATGTTTTCTTGATAATTCCTCACCTGGTAACTTCAAGAAAATGATTCTTCATTGCCTGTATTACTGCAAATATTTTCCATCTAGTGGATTTTCACTTGAAAACAAATAAGGGGCTAGATTAGAGGTTTTAGAATTACCAGTTATTTCAACTGAGATAATATTTGTATCATTTTTAGGACCAAGACCTTCAAACAGTGCCCCACGATAGATAAGCAGAGAAAAATTGCTTTAATGATTATGACGAAAAACAAACTAATTATCAAAATTGCAAGGACAAACTCTTTTATGAACATGACTCTTAGAACATTACAAAAAGTCCCCAGTAGAGTGGCCAATTTGTTAGCTTTTTTTCTTTTAGAATCAGTATATAGCAATTAATGCTAGACCCTTTAATTCCCAATTTAGATTCTCACAGGGAAAAGGCTAATTAACAAGGATGAACATCCTTCTTCACTTTGGGCTCCACATACCCAAGTGCGTGCACCTTCAACAGATTACTATCTTTTAGCAAGTCTGACAGTGGATTAAGGATTCAAGATCCTTCTTCCTTTTAAAACACTTGGCTTAGGAGGGCTAACCTATTTATTCTGTCTTTAAAGAATCATTAAGATGAACTGTAATGAATACAATTATCTAGACATGAAGTTCAGATAACAAAAAATAAAGATTGATTAATATTTGATTGATTGATGATAATACTACTAATTAGGACTTGACCAGTGCCTAATCCATTGGGCCATAGAGTCACTATGAAAACATACATTCAAAAAAGGTAATTAATCCAAATACAACAAGATCTCAGATAATATGCCTTACAAATTATCCTCTCACTCTCATATCCATGTATCAAATTCTTGCACAAACCCTAACCCCCTAGGACTATCTCTTAGATTTAAACCATCCTTGACAGCTACTTACAAATAGCAACACAGTTACCTTGCAACTGATGCATTTAACATGCCTTACATATAAAATATACAAAAGCTGAATAAAATGCAAGAAGACATCAACAATTTGAGACTAGAAATTCCATTGTATTTTCATTAATAACTTTCTGATTTCAATACATTCAGACTGACTGTAGACTTGAAAAACTAGACATCATTTGAAAGGCCTACTTTGCATTTTTTTATTTTTACCATCCTCTTCAAAATATTACAACTTGCTATTTATAGATAGCCCTAGTCATCTTGGAATCCTTTTGGAAAATAATGATGCAACAAGCTTCAGATGACTAGGCTATAGGACAAAACATACATTTCACAGATGACACAAAAATCAAGCGTAGAGAATAACAGTTCTTTGTTACAATTTATGCGATCCTTTGTCTTATGACTGCCTGAATGATTGCAACTGCCCTGAGCTTGTTAGGTCCTTATCATCTGGGATTTTTCATCTTCATTAATGCAAAACTTCAACTTGCCTTTGTTTAGACAGCTAGGCATCACTAGTGCTCGATGTCACTCTTATACTACTACCTTTTGTTATTGGAGTGACAATACTTTACTTGCTAATCTAGGTAGTAAACACCTCATCATCCGGCCAACTGAAGTTGAGAACCTCATCTTTTTGGCTGTTGAACTCCTCCCAATCAGCGCTAACCTTTTCAATCTCTGATTCCCAATATTCAAAAAATGCCCTAGACTTGTTGAGAATGTCAATAGTTAACACAAACCAACCAGTGTTTTCCAATGTAATAATATTGTCTATCCTGTTGGTTAGTGCTTCATTCAATTGCCTCAGCCACAGGGCTTCATTCTTTACGTTTCCATCTTTTTTGAACATATTGGGAAACATGTCATATCTATCTCTAGAGAATTTACTTCTTAAGGTTTCTATCCTTTTGATGATCATATTTTTCTTGATATCCAGGTCAGCCATCAGTTTAAGGCATTTGTAAGTCCTTGTCAAGATGATATCAATATTATTTTGTTCCTTTGAGAGGGAGTAAAAAGACTTTACATGGGCTTTCTTCCTTTTCTAGCTATCAATTATTAAACCCCATTGCTCCTTACCCTCATCATGATTTATTATTATGCTAGAAATATTCTTTCCCATTAAATAAAGATTAGCAAGGTTAACCTCACCAGCACATCTCTTAAGGTTAAAGTATATCTTGTCAGAACGCCTTTGTTTCACCAATTCCTTGGCTTCTTTATATGCAGGGGAGTCTTCAAGATCCCTCTTACCCTCTTCCTCCAACCTGGAGTCTTCAAGATCCCTCTTACCCTCTTCCTCCAACCTTGATCTTTCATTAATCAGCCTTTTCTTTTCAGCTTCTAGCTCTTGTCTCTTAGCATCAATAATTTCTTGGGTGGTAGGACTTAATGGTGTAGGGGTTGGGGGGTAAGTCACAAATGGGCTGGATGATGAGGGTTTGTGAGGTTCCTGAGAAATCATCACCTGGGGCATTAATTGGATTGTCTGCCTCCCTTCCAGTTGTGCTATCTTGTTGTCCTTTTGTAGGGACTTAACCCTTTCATCATTATAGGCCTTCAGTACAAATTCATACTTTTGATTCAGCCTATTATAAGCCTCTTTCTCCTTTTCAGCCATCCTCAGGCTCAGGTTAGCTATTTGTAAGACAAGGTTTGCTGCTTCAGTTCCTGAAGTATCAGAAACTCTTTTGACAATGAGGCTTCTTGTATACTCAATTTTATCATCTTCCTTCAATCTTATTTTGTCTTTTTTCTTCAATTACCAGATTTCCAAGGCTGCATGATCTTCACTTAAATGGGCACTAATTGATGTCCCAGTAGTGCTCGGTGGTTTTGCCTATTTTATTACAACATCAAAAACTACCACATCAGCTAAGTCCCACTGAGGTAGGATGAGGACTCCCTATTTCTTGACCAATTCTCTACCCTCTTCAGGGGTGATCTTATCAAATCTAGAGACTAGCTCCTGCTTAACCTCCTTTTCTATATCATCTTTAGTATAATTTGGCTGAGCTTCTTGTAACTTTTGGCATTTATTATTGAATTCATCAATGTGAATTCTCCACAGAAACTGAATGAATGCCCTGGTCTTGACAAAGTTGTCATCTGACAAAAACTCCTCACTGGCCTTCTTAGTCACAGGGTCTAGTTCTTTGCCTATGAATTTTGACACTGTAAGGTCAGCAGTTGTATGTCTAGGTGCCTTTGGCATCCCTTCTTGTAATTCCTGGGCAGTAAAAAAAACTTCGCCAGTGTTCCTCATTTGAACCAACTGCTCAGCAATGGCTTGGTTATCAAAATGCATAAGGGACTAGGAGGGAGAGTAAAACTCACTCTCTTGCCCTTTTCCCTCTACCTTTTGTCTCTTGGGAGAGGGAACTCCTTGGGCACTAGTACTTTTCAACCTCTTTCCTTTATGCTGAGAAGGTTTATCAACTTTGGGCATGATAGTAGTGTACCCTCTCCTCTTGTATACCACATAATTCCTTGGTTGGACTACTCTTTCTTGTGGAAGTTTGCTCAAAATAGCATGAGCCTTTTCTGGCTCAACTTCCATTATCCTCTATCTCTTCTCATTTAGGGTCTACATGATTCCCTCAAATAAAGTCATCAAAGACTCAATTTTCTTGGCCCAAGGGAAAAACTCCTTTAGAGGATCATAATATTTGTCAAAATTATGTACAAAGTCCAATGACTTCTTTTACACCAGCCATTTTTCCTTCCTGATCTCCTGGTCACCTAGGTCAAAAACATTTCTGATAATATCCTCAGGGTAATTAAACTGATGCTCTAATGTTAAGCACTTCGTTCTTTTTCTGAACATACCCATTATAAAATCTTCATTATCTGCACACTTGGATACAGATGTTGCTAAGTGATAAGGTTCAAAATACTTATCAAATTGTGTCCACCCACCCTTTATTATGATGAAATGATGGGCTCTAGTGAGGGTAGGGAAAATGCTTCCCTTCATTTTGCCTGTCAGGGCTTCTTGTTGTAGTCCACCCAATTGTCTTATAATATCTGCTATTCCAATCTTCAGAGGGACTCTGTAGGGCAGCACATTAGGGGTTCTCCTGAATCCATAAACCCTTATTACTGTAGAAACAGGGTACAAAATCAAATCTCCCCAATTATGGGAAATCTTCAATTCTGGGGCAAACTCCATAGGTCTCAAAAGCCTCATCATATCAGTGTGGATCCTGGCATTTTGATTGCACAATAGTGACCTAAGCCTAGTGGCAAAAACCCTATCAAAGTAAACATAACTAGCTTCTTTTCTATCGCAAGATAGATCAACACTCCACATCTGAACAGGAAAATCTTCATTACCCTGGAACTTAGTCAATTCCATCTCTTCCTCAAAGAAGTCAGCATTATTGGACAAGAACATGTTCATCATAAGGGAATACCATCCTATTGGTTTAAGTATGTTGCTGTCCTAGATTCCTTCCTAACCTTCATGCATTTGTTGGGCAATGTAAGATGCAAAGTCAAAAACTACTGATAGGTGGGGATGTAGAATCTGAACCACCATGAGCATTATGTGGACAAGCATTTTTAATTCTTCATCTTCTCCTAGAACCTGGCATAGGGCACTATACGTTTTCTTAGCCTTGCCATTGAACTAATCCAACTTGAATGGCTTTGGTGTTTTAGGCCCTACTACAGTCAAGTCTCCTATCTTGTTAAAGTACCCTTTCAAAGCCTCATTTCTGTAATATTCCCTCTGGGTTTGGTATACTTCCTTAAAGTATTCAAAGTCAATATTATCCATTTCTATTGAGGTATCACTCAACTTGAAAATTCTTCTGATTTAATCAACCGAAACAGTCAACAACACGTTTCCCTTTGTATCCCTGACAACCCTAGATACTTTGTCATAAGTGTTGGCAATCAGAGTAAACAAATCTGTATCCATAAACACCTCGGGAACTATCAACTTTTGTACATCCAAGTCCCATATGTTACAATCTCAGGTAGGTGTGTTCCTTTGGCTATATGCAATTCTCAACAAAGTTAGACCATTCAGACTAGTTTTTACATCTTTTGCCATTCAACCCGAGTCATACAAGCCTTCTCCTATTTTTAAACGGGGATGTGATGGAACTATTCTCTTTATTTGGGTCGCATCACCTGTAGATCCTTTCAATTGTTGTAGCAAATCCTCCCTAACATTTCTCTTTTGGTAATCAACTTCTCCAGAAATCTCAATCCTAGGGGCCATTCTGAACCTAAGGCTTTTTGCTAAGATGAAATCTGGATTTTGAAAAGATAATTCTAAAAGTCTTTTGAATTGAAAATCTTACTGGGAATCTAAATTATGCTGAATCAAAGAAAACTTACCCGTTCTGCAATTTTTTCGCGCGAAGTTGAATATCTCTACAATTATGTTCTTTGCTCGAATGACTTTGGTGAGTTATTGCAAGTTCAAGTCAAATTAACCAGTTTCATGGCTTCAATCAAATCACTCATTCATATTGAATTTGACTAGAGTGGCCACATGTTCTGCAATCAATTTTCTTGCTTCAAACTCATGGCTTAACGGCTCACTGAAGCTTATTTTACTAACTTTGAATTTCAGCTGTAGATCTTAAACAGTATCTCTTTCATCTGACGAATCTCTTCTTTTCCCAGAAATAATTGTTTGTCCAGGACATGTGTCAGCACCGCTTAATCTCTTGTCCATTAGATTTCTTTCATTTTACCTCTAAGCGATTAAGTGAACCGTCCGATCCTTTTACACTTGCAACTATATTAACATGGCTTCCGCGCTATAATGGACCCACTTTTTATGCCACACATCGCTGAGACTTAATCGCTTACCCATTAGATCTTGATCGGTTTGCCTTCTAAGT
Organism: Thuja plicata; assembly: GCA_018584345.1. NCBI lineage: Eukaryota > Viridiplantae > Streptophyta > Pinopsida > Cupressales > Cupressaceae > Thuja > Thuja plicata. The sequence continues at coordinate 1,595,568 of MU225350.1, forward strand.
GATTAAGTCAACCGTCGATCTTTTCTGACATACAATGCCTTTAATAAGATGACTGTGTTGTACTGGACTTACCTTATGACTTCGGTCGGACCCACCTTTTACACGTGGCATCACGGCTTAATCGCTTAAGCGATAGATGTCGATCAATTTTTTATTAAGTCATCAAGTGAGCCATCAGATCTTTTCAGACTTTTCCAAACTTTATCCTGCGGCCAGCTTCACTTTTAGTGGACTAAACGTCATCATCATGACACGCGTCAGCACCGCTTAATGGCTTGAGCATTAGATCTTGATTACTTCAAAGCTAATCCATTAAGCCAACCGTCAGATGAAAAGCAAGTCAACTATACTTTAATTATCACCAGCTCTTAATATCTGGGTCCACTTACTACCAGATGTCAACACCACTTAATGGCTTAACTGATAGATGTCGAGCATCTTGGAGGTAAGCAATTAAGCCCACCGTTAGATCTTTTCAAACTTTAGTCACCTTTATGTTGTTTGCGACAGGACCCACATTTCTTCCCTGGACAAGCATCGACACCGCTTAATCGATTATCCATTAGATGGTGCTTACTTTGCCTTTAAGCGATCAAGTCTACTATTGATCATTTCTGACTTGCCTACTGCTTAGCTGAGAACCTTTACAACCACCGGCCCCACTAGGACACGCGTCGCTTAGACTTAATCTCTTAAGCTATAGATGTCGTGCATCTTGGAGATTAAGCCATTAAGTGATCCGTCGAATCAAAATATAAATGCCCGATATATAATGAATTTAATTAAAACTGCAGTGGACTTTGGATTAAAGGAATAATGTAATACCACGGTGTTAGGATCGACAACTTTAATAAACATGAACACTCAAAACGAACCCATTAGAGACGTAACTTAACTGAAAAAGGTAACATGAAATTAGAAGGCATTTCAGCGCTTAGGGTTTTTATGACCGGAATTACACTAGGAGACATGACACAAGGGTTTTTCAACATTTTCAACTAGGTCAATGGTTAGAGAAGAATTTGCAGAGGCATGAGAACAATTTTTAACCATGATTTTAAACCCTTGGATAGCATGAATGACAGGGGACCTCAAAATTTTACAAGGCATATTTCAAACATGAAATAGCACCAACAGACCACTTAGTGGTTAACAATTATTGTATATGGAGTTATAATTCTAATTTTAAAGATTATGTTTATTGTAAAATCATTACTATACATATTTAGTTTTTATTACATGCATAAATAATTATTGTTACAATGTTGTTTAACTAAGCAATAGATTTTTGCTACAATGTCATTTAACTAAATAATATGTTATAGATTTTTCTAATTGACACAAATTATATGCAATGTGTCTTTTGTTTTCTTACTAAAAAATATTTTATGTTTTAACATATAAATATAGATGCTTAAAAGTTACACTTTTGTCATTACTATTTGTCAAAAGATTTACTATATTATTACTACAAATATTTTTCAAAGGACTCCATCTTATGATTCAATGATGTCAAGATTATATTATAACTACAATTTATGACAGTTTCAACTTCAATACAAAAGCATTATGACAAGAACAAATCCTCGTCTTTATATTGTAAAAAGTTTTTATGTATAAATATTTTTTAAAAATTAAGTTTTTTTAGTCATTATTATTCATGTGTGTACTACGACACTTCAAAATTCAATGTTCACATCTTCTCTCCTTTTATTCTTGTGGTAATTCATTTGATGATTAGTTTTGTGTAAAATATTGCACAATTCTATATAGCTTCTTGAAAGGCCTACAAATTTTTGTTGGTTGTCTAGCGTGCGTATAAGAAATATATATAGATATAGATACCTATAGTTTAGTACAACTTAAATTTTTTTTTTAATTAAAAAAATTATATAAATTTTTTTTTATTCATCAAACTATATATATATATATATATATACACATAGTTCTTTTACAATATCTTATTAGTACTTGATGTTAGACATAGTACTATTGTAATGAGTTTTTGTTAACTAGTGATTAAAACTCTTTGTTTCTAACAATTGAAATTAATTAATTTAAAATGTTGTTATAAAATTAATATATTGTATAGTACAAGTGCATATTTATTATGTTTATAAATTAACAAAATTTATTTACATTATCTAATTGGCTAATTTTTTTACCTCGTATATACAAATTTCATGGAAACATTATGTCCATTACAATTTTTGAGGCAATTTTATATGGCGCGCTACCCCACATTTATGGAATTACCACAACAAATCTTTGGGGGCTATTTAAAAAAATGGGACCCATGGATGCCTTGAATATTCAGCCAAAAAATATTAAATATCTTTTACAAACACTACCTTGTGTCAACACGTGAGGCACTTTGACTATATGCACATTTGCTTTTGGCTAGCCACCCAACCTCCCATTACTACTGCACAAAGTTACATAATTCGTTTGGTAGTCATCCTCAACCAATCTAATCAAATTGATACAAAATATATGTTGGCTAGATAATTAAAATATCTGTAACAATACATATATATTTTTAATATTATTTTTAAAAAGAAATCTATCACTAGCACTTGTACCAAAAGGAGGTGCAAGGGTTACACCGTTAGGAAAATATTTGTATATTTTTATAAGATGGTTTTATATTGTTTATTGTGTTTATAATTGTAAAAGTAAAAGTAATGCAAAAAAGGGAAAAACAAAACAAAAACAAAGATGATTATATCGATATGTGACTTGCCCACAAAATAGAATATTTTTGAAGTAAAATATTAGAAGCATTTACATACATTCTTGTTTGCAACATTAAAAAGACATGCATTACATATTTGGCCATAGTGAATTGAAGTTTTTTTTTGTGAATTGAATGTCTCGATTGCAACTGCTCTCATTATAATGAGTAGAGGTACAAGATTTTGCATTTTTCATTGTAAAGAAATTCCAATTTTTCATTTCTGGTACTATTTTTGTAGCAAATTCTTTACACAAAAAATAAAACCTCCCATATTATCAATTTCATGGTGTATATGTTACCACTTGGTAGTTGTATATTAATGCATCAAATGGTTAACACTTACTTTCCTTGGTTCTCAAACTTTTAGATTTTTACACTTTGTACCTTTTGCATAAGACCATCCCTTTTTTCCTCTAATTTATTAAGATACACGATCATCTTTTCTAGAGAAGATTGGAACTCTCCATCATGAATATATTTTTGTAGGTTCAGGGCTAAGAATTCAAATGGAACAGGTAATGTGCAATCAGTCCCATGCACTAATTGGAAATAAGGCATGGGTCTTGATCGTTTATAAGTGATTTTGTTAGCCCACAAGGCTTCATAAAGATATTTGTGCCACCTTTTCTTATTGTCTTCCACCAACTTTTTAATGATCAATACGAGGCTTTTGTTGTTGGACTTAGCTTGTCCATTCCCTTATGGATAATAACACGAGGAATGTGACAGAGTGATTCCATACTCGTAGCAGAAAGAAGTGAATTCTGAAGAGGAGAAATTGCTTGCATTATCCGTTACTAGCTTCTTGGGAACACCAAACCTGGCTAGAATGTTTTCTTTAAGAAAATCAATCACTCCCTTAGATGTGGTGGTTTTCAGGGGAGTAGCTTCTATCCATTTAGTAAAATAATCTATGACTATCAAGATATGAGTATGTCATGAACTAGAATTAGAGTTTATGGGCCTACTAAAGTCTAAACCCCACTATTAGAAATGTTCTTCTATAACCACTGGCCTCAAGGGTAGGGTAGCTAATTGAGGTCTACTAGTAAATCTTGCACATTTCTCACACTTTGAGACCCAGTCATACACATCTTTGAATATGTTAGGCCAATAAAATTTCTACCCAAGTATCTTGTATGTTGTAACTGTATGCACCCTAAAATGGTTGTCTAGACTATGGGCCCCCATTCTTCAATTTATCAATTTATCAAATTCCTGAATCAATGCTTTGCAACATTTTCAATTCAAATCAATTTCCTTGATCAAGTCGTCATTAATTCAATTATTTCAATATTTCCTAAGGTTTGATCATTTCATCAATTATCTTATTTAATTAAAAGAAAACAATTCATTTTTATTAAATAAAATAATCTTATCTTATTTAATTAAAATCTCTCTTAATTAAATAATATTATCTTATTTAATTAAAATATCCCTTTTAATTAAATTAAATAATCTTAATTTAATTAAAAGAAAATCCCTCTTTTAATTAAATAAAACCCCCACTTAAATCCCTCTTTATTGAAAAAGTAAATAAATTAAATAAAAATACATAAAGTTCATTTTTCTACACATCTTCCTAAGTGGTGGGCTTTTTACCTCTTAATCATAGCCTTTGATTTTGCCTCTTAATCTCCACCGTCCATTGTTCTTTAAAATGAAACCTCTCCTCATTTGATAAAAAAGATTTTATGCTATTGTTATGCTGCAGGTTTGGAGAGCAATTTTGGAGGAGATTTTGAGCACTTGAGCTTGGATATTGCAACTTCTCTCTTCTTGTCTTCTTCTCTCATGGCACCATGAAAATCCATTTAGATTAATTTTTCACTTGCATGTTAGATTCGATTCATGTTTCCTTTCATAGATTAATCTTACATTTATATTTCCTTTCATAGAATAATCATGCATTGTTATCATATAGATTAATTTCCTTTCATGCATTGTTATCATATAGAATAGCTTCCATTTTCATTTGCATGCATACTTGATGATCATGGAGGCTAGCACTCTTGATTTTCCTCTTTGAATTTCTAATTTCATGGTGTACTTGCATGGGCACAAACTAGGTCAATCTAAGGACCTCCATTACAAACCCTTGCACTCCATGAATAGAGAGCTACGAGTCGCCATTTGAGACCTCATTCTTGAGCAATCTTGGATATAATGACTCATAGAAATGTGACACATTTTTAGCACACATTTTTGGCGCCCACCGTGGGGCATGATGCTCCTGATTTTCCTTCATTTTATTCAAATTTTCAGATTTTCTAATCTTTACATGGTTATTTTATTGAAGTTTTTCAAGCCTAACCCTTGTGTAGGATGAGTTGTAGACAAAACCTAGGGTTTTTGAAAGATTTGATCATATCTACCAAATGGCTTGGATTTTTTATCTGAATTGTTTTTTGCAGGTTGGCATTGGGTCAAAGGTGTCTCAGTTTGAAAATCAGATTTTTGGATCATTTTTACACGATTTATAATTTTTTATGATTGTTCATGAAAATTCATTTCTAGTCGGAAATCAGCAAATTTTTTGGAAAAATTTACATTTCTGGAAAGCTCTTGGAATTCTATAGGGGGTATGTTCTCTGTGTTTTTTGTTTTGATGACAAATAATGGCTTAATTAAAATCCAATCTTTAAAAACTAGTTTATTTTGATTAATAGGGTCCCTCGGACACAAATCAGAAAATATTGCTAAAATTTTTACATTTTTGGAAAGCTCTCTCTTTTTTTAACAACGGTCTCTTTTCTGCATTTAGGGTTTGGGTTCCAAATTCATGTCATATAGGTCTAATCTTGTTGACTAGGTCAAAAATCAGAATTAAAAAAAGGGCATTTAATGATTAGCTTACACTTATTTTTCACATGGTTCAATGCATGATGTGAGTTGTCATTTGGATTATTTGCTGGTTATTATTTCTCCTAACAATTGATTTTCAGATCTAACCCTAGGGTTTGCATAAATTGAATATACATTGTATATCTTGTTTGATTGTTTGCTTATCTTGCTTGTTGGAGAGTTTGTGGCTTGCTTTCGTGGAAAATCTCAACAAAAGAAACAATAAGGTAAAATCTACTAAGCGCGTTGCTTTGGACTTGAGGTATTTTATTGCATCTCTATAATATTTGGATTTTGGAAATAAAAATGAACCTCTCATGTGTTTAGCTTGAGTGTTTCTTTCTTTCATATATCACATTTCCAATTTTTTTCTCTAAAGGAATGAACCTAGATTTGCTTTCTTGCATACATGTTTCACATAGTAATTAGGCCCTATGAACACTATTTGTGGTGATCTTGAGAGAGTGGGCTTCATTCGCCTGTCTTACATGTGAAGATCTTCTTGATGATAGATCCCCTTATAGGTAGGGAATGATTTGTTATTATCTCACTTGGTTTGGTCTTCAACTTTTGACGGTACTTTCTCTTGAGATTGTGGTCATTGTTGTTGATATACGAACCTTGGGTTAGGTGATTTCAAATTAGTGGGTCAATTAATATTTCTTGTTATGTCTGGGTGAGGTGAAGAGGCTAAAGGATTATGCTATTTTACCTTTTGGGAGAATCAAAAACTTGGAACCCTTGAATCTGAATCAAGTCCCCATGTGGTTCATATTGTGAGTCTTCCTTGTTAGAGAGGGTTAACCGTAGTGGACACTCCCTTTATTGGGTAAACCATGTGGACAAAACCTCAAGCGATAATAGCCATTTCTGCCATGGTAGCAACAACCGATATATAAATTTCCTTGTGGAAGAAATCTCCATAGATGTGGTTTCTTGTTGGGTTGTCAGATCTCCTCAGCAGCTCCTGATTGATTAAATTCTCGAACTGTGTCAAAACATCGGTGCGCCGGGATTGGATTTCACCCACTTGAGATTGCAAAATTTGTAGAGTTAACCATTACTACAAACCATAGTGCAACCATTTTTTTCTTTTCTATCACTATGTGCATGATTGCAAAACCTTTTGAGCACATACACAAGTAGAATCTTTAGGGAGTAGAAATACAACGACACTATTCTTGTTCATGTGCAAGGTTGCTTTGTCCCTTGCTCATTGTTTGAAGATATTTGTTTGAACTCCTTGATTTTTGTCTTGAATTCCTCATTCATGATAAAAATTTGTTAAAGCATCTAGTTGGTCAATTAAAATGAACAAAAACTGAGTTCCCGAGTCGAAAAACCAACTTTCTTACAACTTGCTCAATTTGCTATCCTTTCATTTCCAGTCTTCCTTGGTCGATCTGGGTCAGATTAGGTCACTTACCCCGCTGTTAGAAGCTTTTTCACGCTTTGGATTCTTATGTTTTTTCCTTTTAGATTAGTAATCTTTGATTTCACAAGTGTCCTTGCTTGGAGTTGGTGAGCTAGAAACCATCCTTGTTGAAAAGATAAACCTTTAGATTCTTTGATAACACACTTGGAGAGTTTTGGTAGTCTCTTATCCATTCACTTTCATACAAATTCAATTTCAATCAATATAACTTGGGTAAATCATCCTCCTGATCCATATGTGTTAGGGTATTCACCCGAATTATTGGGCACCTCTGTGGCAGTGTTGATTTATACCTTTTGCAATATTTTATCTTACCATATCTCTTTTGGACAAGTTAATGCCTTTACTATCCTAGTTTGGTACCAACATTTATTAGGGTCATCCTATCAGCTAGTACCTTTTCTTTCATGCCAGTTACAACAAGATATCAAGTAAATCAAGGAATGTGACCTCAAGTGGTCTTTAACCAATTACCCTTAGTTCAAACTCGCCAAAAATGTAAGGGAAAAGAACCCATATTTTATCAATCACCTAGGAACAACTCATAAATTTGGTTTGATTCCAAGAGTCACCTTAATGAGTTGGGTACCCCCTTAGCATATTCTCACTCTTCTATAGATATGAGTTACACAATGACTCGGAGAGAGAGGGAAGACTTGGATAAACGTCTTGATGACATTTTTGTGAAACATAGAGATGCTACTTCATTTGGTGGTTCTTCTCGTGACAGTCGACTAACCTCTCCCATTATCTCAACGAGATATCTAGATGCACACCAAAGGGCTGAGAGAGAGAGAAAGGTAAAAGACAAGATTATGAAGATGAGTTATCACAACATGAGAACCAAGAGGATGAGCTTTATGACACTCATGTCAATGCAACCTATACCAACAACTTGTTTAGAAATTCAAGACCAAGTTCACCACTAAAGACATCTTCAGGATACATGAGTGAAAGACTCAAGAGGATTGAAAGCCTTCCTAGATGAATAAGCTGCAAAGGAAGAACAAATTAGACTCCTAGAGTTGGAGAGACAAACATTGATAGAAATGGAAAATAAAGCTTTCCAGGAGAAACAAGATAGACTCTTGGCTCAACAACTCAATGATCAAATCAACAACATGCGTGTTAGTGGTGGAAACAACTCTCCTCCATCCACTCCTCCTAAGACTCCAAGAAGTGGGAGACATTAAATAACACCATCACGATCTCCTAGCCCTAGAGGAAGAAGGGTCTCAAGACATGATCATTATAGGAGATGAACACCTCCTAGGAACTCAAGACAACCTTTACAACGTGCTCATCATGGTTCACAATATGGGAGTATTAGCTTGAGTTTTGATCTTACCTCCCAAGACTTTATGAAAATGCAACAAGAACCACTTTTCCAACAGTTTGTGGAGAAATATTTAGAGAAAAACAAGGATACGTTCCTAGAAAGTTTAATCAACAAGGGTGCTAGAGTCCCTTACAACTTTGATGTGGATAAAAAGAATAAGAAGAAAGGTCCATCTCAAGGATAGGAGATCAAACAACTTAAGAACATGATGAAAAAGATGTTAGCACCCAAGAGATCATTCTCACTAGAGTCGATTTGTCCTAATCCTTTTGATAAAAGTGTTGACATGAAGGAATTCCCTAGAAAGGTTGAAACTCCTCAATATGAAAAATATGATGGGAGTAGAGATCCACATGATCATGTGTGCCATTTTTATACCACAAGTTTTGAGTTCCATCAAGATGACTCATATCTCATGAGATTGTTCCCAAGGAGTCTTAAGGGTCAAGCAATGGAATGGTTCACCAAAATTACTCTCCCGATTAGGACTTTCAAGGAGCTTGTTCAAAGATTTGTTCAACACTTTGCATACAATCTTTCAAGGTCAATTACTGTGTTGGACTTATGCAATTTAAAGCAAAACCAAGGGGATTCCTTTGTCACTTTCTTGCAAAGGTGGAGATGAAAAAGCTCTTGCTACTCTAGGACCATTCCCGAAGATGAAAAGATTGACATCCGTGTTAGCAACTTGGTTCATAAAATGTGGTATGAGGTTAGAAAGATGGTTTTTGATTCATTTGACACCATGGTTGAGACCGCATGTAGGATTGAGGATGTTTTAAAAGAACAAGGAATTTTGACCAAACATGGAAACAACAACAACAATGGTCAAAATAACAACTCAAGCAAGGATAAAGGGAAGAACCCACATTGGAATAGGAATAAAAAAGTGGTCAATGATGGAGTTGTGGATTCCTCTCAACCTAAAGATCAAACGGTGCTCCACTTTTCTAGTGTTGTTCAAGCCATGAAGCTCAAAACATCTAATCAACAAGAGAGCAAGCCAAGATACCAAGATAAGCCTAAGAAAGAAAGACATCAATTTGCAAAACTTGGTGACTCATATGAGGATGTTCTGAAAATGCTCATTGCCAACAACCTTGCATATCCTCAAGATCCTACGAAGCATCATATACCAGATGTCAAGCCACATTGGTGGGATGAGAAGGCCTTTTGCAAGTTTCATAATGGTATTGGGCATGACATTGAACACTGCTAGAAACTCAAGCATATTATTCAAGATCTCATTGAGAATGGAAAACTTAAGATAGATGGATTGAACACCAACACTGATCATAAGGCATTCAAGGAACCTTTTCCCAAATATGAAAAGGGGGAAACCTCTAAAGCTAAGAATGGAAAGGCTGAGATCAATTATAATTACACAGATGCAGAGAATACTATCAACATGCTAGAATTTGTACAAGAAAATGTCAATATGATGAGTGGTAAAGATCCCTATGGTTATGATCTAGATGTGGACTCTCCTCCTATTTTTGATGAAGAACTCATTGTGGTGCTAAGGTGTCCCAACTCTAGGGTGTCGTCTCAAGCCCTCAATGTTGTCACACGAAGTCAAGGTCCCATTGTCATTAGAGGACCCAATTCAAGTCAATCAAGTAAACCTAAGAAAGTGGCATCCAAGAATATCACCTTAAAACTAGCTGTCAATCCTAAGTCGAGTTATGATCTTGTTGATCAGTTGCAGAGAACCCTAGCTCAGATTTCGATCTTTGAGCTCTTAGAGTTGTCCCCGAGACACAAGAAAGTCCTCAAGGATGCTTTGCGCATGAAAAACGTCCCCAACAACTTAGATGTCAATCAATTCCATAACATGGTTAATCACATTTCTAGCCCTCATTACCTTACCTTTTCAGAGGATGATGATAAAGCCTTGAGCCACCCACATAATCTTGCCCTTCATATTGAAGTCATGATCCACAAAACCCGTGTCAGGTGTGTGTTGATAGATGGGGGTGCTGGGCTAAATATTTGTTCATTTAGTTTGTCAAAAGAGTTGGGTTATTCTAAAAAGGTTATAGACACAAGGAAAATGATCACTATCAAAGCCTATGATGAGGCAAAAAGAAGTTCCAAGGGGTTGGTTGTCCTTCCTGTTAGGATTGGTCCTATTCAAAAAGATATTTTATTTCAAATAGTTGATGCTGGTCCCCTTGCGTACAATATTTTACTTGGTAGACCGTGGATTCATGATATGCAAGAAGTGTCGTCTACCTATCATCAATGTGTTACGTTCCCCTATAATGGAATAGAGATTTGCATACTTGGGGATAACACTTTGTTCGTCAATTTCATTTCAGCAGGAACTCATGTTCCCCTCAATAGAGAAGCATAAGATTATGATGCAACCTTAGCTTAATGTAAAGACAAGATTAAGTCAATAGACCTTGGCATGGGGGGGTATCAACTCAAATCCCTCACAACACTACCAGTTTTGCCTAGGTCTTATGGAAAGCCTTCACAAGAAAAGAAACCTTCCTCTTCATCTATGACTTTATTTGGCACATTTGTAGAATCATCAGTGCCTATCCAAGATGAGAAAGAAGAGGCATTTGTTAGAGACTAGATCTATAGAGAAGAGAAATATCTGCACAATAAGAACTTCTCTCCCTCTCTTAAAGCTTATGGAAGAGGGTATACTTTTGTCAAAAAGATGGGCTATCCCTAACATGACCCTCTTAGTCACAGATTAGATGTTAGAGCCAAACCCCTTGACCATGCTCTTTTTGGGCACATGTCTAAAAAGATGGTTGGCCTAGGATTTGAGAATTATAACAAGTGCACTAATCCTATCTTTGAGGCGTTGGATAATGATGATGAACCAGAATATGTTCCTAATTTGATAAATCAGCAAGACATGTGTGAAGATTGGGTCCCTTCCACTAATCTCCTTTGGGGAGATTTTGATATTCCGTTCACTCATGCGTCAGTTGCAACTTTAGAACAAAATGAATCAGATATTGAAGATCCTAATAGAGAACGCCAGCGTAAGAATCTTGCTCATTTAATGAAAAGAGAAGCTGATACCTTTGATGAAATGAAACCTTCCATATCAAGATGCCCAAAACCTTCATGGTGTAAGCATCCTAGTCGCAGTTCATACACAATTTCACACGAGTATGAATAGGACTCCTTTTCTGAGTCTTCCACAGTTGATAGAGATATTGATGTTATTCACACTTATAGTTCTCAACCTGATGTAGCCGACGAGTCACATGTAGGATTAGAGGATTGGAACCCACATGTTGCCTTAGTGGATGATTCTTCTCTTGTAAGGACGAGTCCTGATTTGGGTAGCTTAGAGGGATACTTGACGGACTCCGACTCTTCGGTCATCAGCGATAATATCATTCACATTTATAACCTTGAATCAGTCGTTGACTTGCCTCTTGTTCATCCCGACCTCATTGATTGGTCCCAATGATATCAAGAACCTGAGCTCTTAACATTTCAAAATGATTATGAGATAGCCTGTTACTTAAATAATATTGAACCTGTAGTCTCTTCCACCAGTGAACCGGCTACCAGTATGACAGAGCCAGACATCAAGTACCTTAGTCACAAAATAAAAAGAAAAGAAAATTGAAACAATAGGAGTTCTGATGGTGAAAACCACTATGTGGCAGTGTTAGAACTGAAAAAAGTAAAAACAAATGATGTATCCAAGGGTGAAAACCTCTTTGAGGCACCTAAAGATGAGGTACTTGATCATCTCCCTAGCTACTTTCAAGATCGATCTTCAGTGCTTATTGAACCAACACAAGCAATCAATCTGGGTATAGATGAAGCTCGACAAATAGTACACTTGGCCGAGTCCTTGTCACCTCAAGAAAAAGAAGCTTACACTAAGTTCTTACAGAAAAAGAAGATCAACTTTGCATGGACTTATTCAGATATGCCAGGGTTGGACATCAATCTTATCATGCATCACTTATCTATAGCTCCAAATGTCAAACTAGTTAAACAAAAATTGAGAAAGATGCATCCTCACATAGATCTTCTAGTCAAAGCAGAATTAGAGAAACTCCTTGGTGCAAAATTCATAAGGGCTATCGCCTATGCTAAATTTATATCAAATATTGTACCAGTTTCCAAACATGACAAATCCATTTGAGTTTGCATAGATTTTACAGATGTTAATAGAGCATGCCCAAAGGATGATTTTCCACTTCCCAATATAGACATGATAGTGGATATGATTGCAGGTTATGAGATTTATTCCTTTATGGATGGTTTTTCTGGATACAATCAGATTAAGATAGCTCTTGAAGATCAAGAAAAGACTGCATTCACTTGTGCATGAGGTACCTATTGTTGGAACGTTATTCCTTTTGGATTGAAAAATGCAGGAGCCACCTATCAACGAGCTATGACAACAATTTTTCATGACATAATGCATAAAAACATGGAAGATTGTGTGGATGACACCTTAGCCAAATCTAAAAAGTGAGATACACACTTGGAGGATTTAGAAGTGATTCTAGATCGCATGGAACAGTTTCAACTAAGGTTAAATCCTAAAAAGTGTTGATTTGGAGTCACCTCTGGAAAAGTACTCAGATTCATTATTTCAGCAAGAGGAATAGAGGTGGACCCTGAAAATGTCTAAGCAATTATAGATAGCCACCTCCTAAAAACATTAGTCAAATGAGGAGCCTTCAAGGACGTCTTCAATCTATAAGGAGATTTATTTCACAATTGGTTGATAGAGCTCAACCCTTCAACAAGAACTTACACAAAGGAGTCAAATGTGTTTGGAATGAGGATTGTCAAAAGAGCATAGACCAAATCAAGAAGTACTTGGAAAATCCTCCTATTTTAATGCCTCCTATCCCAGGGAAACCACTTATTCTATACATTTCAATGACAAAATCTTCCTTGGGGGCATTACTATCCCAACTTGATGAAAATGGGAAAGAAAGAGCAATATACTATATCAGCCACACTCTTGTTTCATATGAGGTTAACTACACTAGCATTGAGAAATCTTGCCTTGTAGTTGTGTTTGCTTCCCAAAAGTTGCAACATTACATGCTTGCGCACACTATACACCTCATAGAAAAAATAGATCCACTTAAGTATTTGCTAGGTAAGGCTGCCCTCACAGGTAGACTTGCTAAATGGATGATGATACTTTCAGAGTTTGACATAGATTATATTGAACATAAAGAAATCAAAGGACAAGCCATAGCTGATCAATTAGCTGATTTCCCAATACAAGATAATGCACCTATTCAAATTGACTTCCTAGATGAGCACCTCATGTATATGACTGAAAGAACATGGAAGATGTTCTTTGATGGATCCTTTAAGCAAAAGGGTTCAAGAGCTGGTGTGTTGTTTATTTCTCCTCATGGGTACACAATCCCTAAGTCTTACAAATTATTGTTCCCATGTACAAACAACATTGCTGAATATGAAGCTTTAACAAATGGACTTAAGATGGCCATAGAATGGAGAATCATAGAGTTACACATCTATGGGGATTCACAACTGATAATCAACCAAG
>MU225350.1:1617409-1633337 GCA_018584345.1 Thuja plicata
TTGTCCTTGTTTCCTTGGTTTGGAATTGGTCTTTGTCTTTGTCTAGGGGGCATAACTGTGTTAGCTTTGGTCTCTTGGATGCGTTAGTCTTTAGGACATCTCACAAATGGTGTTTTTCAACACCACCCTAACTATATTTTTCAATACAATCCTTGACATTGAGTGTTTTTCAACACTTATCGGTTTGGTCTTACCCCGTTTTGTCATGTGGTCTTACCTGCTTGCGAGAATTTGATCCTTATCCTCGGAACTCAGTATCAGTTAACACACTTAAATTTTTAAAGGCAACACTTAATGCTTGAGCTATGTCATGATCTTTTCTTTGTGTGCTGACTGCTATTGATTTTTGTTGAGTGTCTTTGTCTCATAAGTCTCTCTATGATGCATAGCTAGAGGACTTGGGGCATGGGGCATGTTTTAATTTGCTTCATGCTTTCTACTTCACTATTTTTGCACAACCATTCTTCTGGTCATCCTAGCCTTTGTGCCTTGATGCGAGCGTGGTTTTGCTACATTAAATTGGGTAAGCTAACAACGAAGTCATCTTGACCTTTATGTCTTTGATTCTTATGTTAGAATCTTTCCACATTCCAATCCGATATAAATCACATTCATATCTTCATAGTTGCGCTTGTGATTAGCGATGATTGTGTATTTTTTGATGTCCGTTAATAATGGCCCAATGATGAAAATAAGTTCCTTAACATTCTCTAATGAATGATGAACACAAAGTCTTATTTTATAGTTTCTCTATTGCAAGTACACCTTTGCATCTTCATGTAGCTTGCATTGTTAGACCTCATGTTAGTTTGCATTTAAGGCTACATTATGAGTTTGAGAGGGTTTTCTTCATCTTTCTTGTGGACTTTTAATCAACTTTGATCACGTTTTGATCTTCATTTCCTTATCTTCTTTCATGATCACAATCAAAATTTTCTATCTTAAATAGTTGATTGATTTTGGGGCATTCTCTTTCTTCAGGAAAATTCTCTTTCTTCTCTCTATTTCTTTCCACCTCTTCCAAACTTCTATCTTCCATTCGCTTTCACCCCACTTCTTTTCTTCTAAATCACCCTTGGGCATAATCTTTCATGCTTGATGATCTACCTTGGTTCTTTGATCCTTATATCTGTCATCTTACATCAATAACCTTATCTTTAGTTCAATTTGATCAAATTTATAAATTTGTTGTTTCTCCTCTATCTCATTTCGATTTTGATCATGAGGGGGCAGTACCTATCAAAATTCAATCCTTGATTCAGCTTTATTAATCCTATCATTTCTACGCTTGGGGCAACCTTGCTTGAGATTCTTATCTCGGACATGTCAATTACTTATTTACAACGGTGTTGACCTTGTCTTTTTTGCAATCAACTTATCTTCGTTCTGATGTCAATTACTTATTTACAACAGTGTTGATGTCTATGTTGTTTTGTGATCCCAAATTGATATCACACTTCAATTGCATTCTTTGACTACATGTGTTCCAAGAATGATCACACATTAGTCAAAGAGGGGCAAATGTATGCACCCTAAAATGGTCGCCTAGACTATGGGCCCCCATTCTTCAATTTATCAATTTATCAAATTCCTGAAATAATGCTTTGCAACATTTTCAATTCAAATCAATTTTCTTGATCAAGTCGTAATTAATTCAATTATTTCAATATTTCCTAAGGTTTGATCATTTCATCAATTATCTTATTTAATTAAAAGAAAATAATTCATTTTTATTAAATAAAATAATCTTATATAATTAAAATTCCTTTTTAATTAAATAATCTTATCTTATTTAATTAAAATCTCTCTTAATTAAATCATATTATCTCATTTAATTAAAATATCCCTTTTAATTAAATTAAATAATCTTATTTAATTAAAAGAAAATCCCTCTTTTAATTAAATAAAACCCCCATTTAAATCATCTTTGTTGAAAAAGAAAATAAATTAAATAAAAATAAATAAAGTTCCTTTTTCTACACATCTTCCTAAGTGGTGGGATTTTTGCCTCTTAATCATAGCCTTTGATTTTGCCTCTTAATCTCCACCGTCCATTGTTCTTTAAACGGAAACCTCTCCTTCTCATTTGATAAAAAATATTTTATGTTATTGTTATGCTGCAGGTTTGGAGAGCAATTTTGGAGGAGATTTTGAGCGCTTGAGCTTGGATATTGCAACTTCTCTCTTCTTGTCTTCTTCTCTCATGGTACCATGGAAATCCATTTAGATTAATTTTGCACTTGCATGTTAGATTAGATTCATGTTTTTCCTTTCATAGATTAATATTGCATTTGTATTTCCTTTCATAGAATAATCATGCATTGTTATCATATAGATTAATTTCCTTTCATGCATTGTTATTATATAGAATAGCTTCCATTTTTATTTGCATGCATACTTGATGATCATGGAGGCTAGCACTCTTGATTTTCCTCTTTGAAACTCTCGTTTCATGGTGTACTTGCATGGGCACAAACTAGGTCAATCTGAGGGCCTCCATTACAAACCATTGCACTCCATAAATAGAGAGCTATGAGTCGCCATTTGAGACCTCATTCTTGAGCAATCTTGGATATAATGACTCATAGAAGTGTGACACATTTTTAGCACACAGTAACTGATGATGAGAAGTGACCTCCACAAATCTCATCATGAAAGGATTTTAGAATTTTCCTTTGTTCTTTATCTATACACCTGAAAAAGGGCCATCAACCCCCATTTTGTACAAATTTCCTTGCCACTGAAGATACTTATGATCTTTTAATTTCAAAATTCTTTTCTCCCACGTAGATAGATGTGGGGGACAATCTCCATATGTGAGTAAATAAGAAATGTTCAAGAACCATTCATCAGTTGTGGAGGTAAACAAGACCAAAGGAAGGTCTTCTTCTTCTTCTTCAGGTTTTCTTTCAACTATCATTTTTCACAAAGCCTTTCCCCTTACTAGATTCGTGGGTTTTTAATCTATATCATATTCTTGTATTTATCTACCCATGTACCTCTCTTGTTAAAGTCTAGGTCTTGTTGTGTTAAGATACTCTTGATAATAGAATCAAGGACATAAACTGTTGCATCAGAATGGAGAATATAGAACCTGAAGCTTTTTAAGGCTTCGACTACATCATATGACTTCTTTTCCATAAGGGAATATTTCAATTCATGTTTCTCAATGACACACCCATAAATGAGATTGGATCTTCAATATCATTATTGTTCTTCTGCAACAATATAGTTGACATACATTTTGGTGTAGTTGATGTCGTGGTCGAGGTCTCTGCCACTCCAGGCTCTGCTCGCTGTGGCTTTGTCTGCTGTGGTTCCTCCTTCTTCCATGAGGGTTGTTCCCTCCCTTGTGTAGTCGATGGTCTCTCCTGCGTGGGATGTGGTGCTCTCCTCTATTGCAAAAGCGTCCCCTCCTTCTCATGCTTCTATCGTTGATGTAGTTACCCTTTTTGCTTCGTCTTTTGTAGGTGTCGCTGTGCAGTCTCTTCCTTCGGTTGTGCTTCCTTTTGATGTATTTCTTTCAACTTATCTAGGCCCTACCCTATCTAGGGATGTGGGAAATTCAGTTTCTGATGTGATGACGACTAGGGTTTTGGTTTCAGGTTCTTCCTCTTTTTGAGCTTCTGGTCCTACGATTTCTGAGAGATCGGGGAGTCCTTTGCTAAGATTATGTCCAAGTCTTCGGTGGCGGAGAAAGGATTTAAGGTTTCGACCCCAGTTTAGGTGTGTGGTTCCCTCTCGGCCAGGCTCTCTTATGAGGCTGAAGGGGATTTGGAGAATATTACATAGATTTTTCAATCTCATTGATTGATCTGTCGCTTTAGGGGTTTCTGGCCCAGCCTTCTCCTATTGCATGATTGGGTCACTCGTAAATGGGAACCATTGCTTTTAGGTACGGTTCACATTTTCCCTATGGAAAAGGGGTTCTTCATTAAAACATTTGACTTGACTAAGGATAGAACTAATATTCTGTGTGGTAACATTTTTGCTAGGAGGATGATAAATTTATGCTTATGGTAAAGCCCTGGCACCCAGATTTTAATCCTTCTTTTGAAACCTTCCCTAAGATCCCTATATGGGTTAGACTCCCTAATCTCCCTCTTCATCTTTGGCATGACACCATCCTTGAGGAAGTGGGTGAGGCTTTGGGAAATTTCTTGATGTTGGGTCATGATTCCTACAATATTTTTCATTCCACCGTTGCTCGTATTTTAGTTGATCTTGACATCTCGAAGGGTCTCCCAACTGAAATCAAAATTGAATCAACATCGGGATCTTGGATCCAGCTGCTTGACTACGAGGGTATCCCCTTCAGATGTTGAAAATGCTTTAAGACTGACCACATTTCCTCCCAATGTGACCTAGAACACAAGAAAAATAGATCTTCTCCCTCTTGGTGGAAGGGGGCTTCTACAAAACTTTACACAGTTATTAAAAGTTCTTCTCAGTCTGGGAAGAAGGATGATTCTGTTCTTCCTCCAGCTGCCCTTGCAAGGCCAATGGTGGCTGCTGGTTTTGAAGCAGTGTCTTTTGAAGACTCCTCTGCTCTTCTTTAGTTGGCTATTACTGCTGGTGGGACTGCTGGTGGGTTTGTGTCTGCTGGGGCAAAACTAGATCATTCTCCACACAAAACTGTTGCTGATTGGACTGGGGGTGTTGGCTCGACTGGTTCTGCTGGAGTTTCTCCTGCTAGTTCTGATTCGGATGATCCTCTTACTAATAGATCTTTGGTTGGGGTTAACAATAGCCTAGTGCTAGATATGTCGTTGATAGATCCTTCTCCATTGCTAGTTGCTGGTTCTTCAACTTTGGAATCTTTGTGTTAACAGAATGACGCTTCTAGAGTTGAAGATGGTTGGGTCACTATTAAAGGTAAAAATTTTAAGAGGTCTTCTTCATCGTTTGACATGACCCTTCGGTCCCATAAGAAGGGGATGAGATAATTGGTTTTCTTCTTGCTACTGCTCCCTAATGTTTCACCTTTTATAGCAATTTTGGTAGGTTTTCTCTGTGCTCATGGAGTGTGTGATTCTCTTAGGCTTCAACTGATCTATCTTGTTTTGGGAACTTTTATTGTTCTATCTTAAGTTCCTATATATACAGGGTTTCGGGGCCCCTTCAAAACCTGTTGTTACCATTAATAAAAAACAATATAGCTGACATGGTGTGCTCTCACACATAGCAGTATATGATAAAATATTTTTCAAAATTAGGGTGCACTAGGGTAGGAGCACTTGCAATTGCAACCTTTATATGTTGAAAATCCTTTTTCACTTCTGGACTCAATTTGAAGGTAGGTTTTTTTTCATCATATCTGTTATGCCTGGCGAGTTTTGCAAAATCTGGCACAAAGATTCAAAGAAATTTTACTTGGCCAAAGAAAGATCTGGTGCTACCTTGGGACACACGCAAAGGCAATTGTTGGATAGATTTAACTCTTTCCAGATCAATCCTTATTCCTCCTCTATAGACAATGTGTCAAAGTAATTTTTGTTCTGTTATTGCAAATATAGACTTTTTCGAGTTCAGAGAGATACCAAAATCCAAATACCTTTGCAAGGTTACTTAAAGTCATGCAAATTTTGATCCCATTTCTTGGAGAAGACAGTAAGGTCATCCAAATAATACATAATTAATATATTTTTCAAGTCTCTAAAGGTGAGGACCATGACTCTCTGGAATATAGCTCCCACATTAATAAAGTTGAAAGACATTATATTAAAGGCGAAAGCACCAATAGGGGTTGTGATTGCAGTCTTGTGTTGATCTTCCAGTGCTACCTCCACTTTATTATATCCCAAAGAGCCATCTAACATATGAAGGATCTAATAAACACTGACCCGATTGCACCCAAGAACAACTGCATGCAAAATACCTGTTACAGAAAAGAAGCAAAAGAAGAAAAAAGTTAAAGAACTCAAAAGCTCAAAGAAACTCGAAAGAGTAGAGCAAATATGTATTCTGAATTAATGAACAATAACTAAAAAGTTCAACCTTAAAAGGTGAACGAAACCCTAAAAGGAAAAAATCTAGGTTTCACATTAATAATCAATAAAAGAACTAATTATTAATGCACCTAAGAAAAAGCTTAAGCACTAAAGAGTAATGAAAACTTAACTAATTAAATCAACATGATTTAATCAATAAGTCTAAAGGGATTACTCTAACACATCCCCTTAAGAGAAGCTCAAGAGGTAAGCTAACCTAGCACAACTATGAAAGCAAGAAATGGGTCCCGACAACAAGGCCTAATCAGGTACCCAATACAAGGAAATCTCTGTAAATCAGAGACAAAGGAGAAAACCAAGTCAAAAAAACCCCTCTCTAAAAAGAGATGAAGCCTAGTGAAGGACTGAATAAGCCTCCAAACTAGAGAATGTCCCAAAAAATAGGAACAAAGAAAGAACATGTAGAACACCTCTGAAGAATGAAGCTGCAAACATTGTCAAAAAATGACTGCTAGAACCTCCACTATAATAGAACATGATCAGGTAGAAAAGACTGTAATCAAATCCTGAATAGCTGATCAATCAAAGATGGAAGAATGCCTCCAAAACAGGAATAAAAGAAGAGTGTACATATGGTAAATGATCCATCTCACTGAAATGCATAGGTACTAGCCACTGCATCCGCCTAGTACATAGGAACAAATACTGAATACATAGATCACTCCATTAAACCAAGTAAGCATTAGAACCAACAAGAGATACCCCCATAATGTTGAGCAGGGAGAGGTATGACAGGTACACTGAAATAGACTACCAAAAAACATTGCATGAGGAAGAACGTACAAGCACAAATAAAGGATGGTGTTGTGGAAGGAACGCTCGCTTTACACACATCATGAGGCTAATGTCATGGAAGGGACACTCACTTGACAAAGGTAGATGGAAAAAAAAGCAAACATAAAACCCCCCATGGCACTTTATAATATAGTGTGAGTACAATAGAATCTCAAGTATGCATCAAATGACACTTTATCTCAGTGCGTTTGCAAAAGAAAGCTACAAAAAATAGATGTATACAGAATTCAGAAGAGGAAATGATCTGAGGACCTGAAACATCCAAGATATCCACCAGAATGCCACAAAGAAAAAAACTGAATACATAGATACATGGAGCAGAATCTGGGCATGAGACCCATAGAAGATGAAAGAGAACGGAAGTAGCTTTCCGATGCCATGCGAAAGTCAAAAAAAGGAGACTGGAAGAGCAAGATATAGTGACCGGAGCACAAAATGGAACCCTAAATTTGACTGGAAAAAAACCTACAAGACAGAAAAATCAGATAACCAAACTAAAAAAATAGAACGGCCTCGGAACCATCTTTTCGTCGATATCTCGTTTGGCAAAAAATGCCTCCGTTTGCTCAAGTTATGAGCAAAAAACCACCAGTAGGTCAAAAACCAAATGATTCGGAAGAACCTCAGCCAAAAATGGCAGAGCCCAGCTAAACTAGAAAAAAACCTCCAAAAAAGGACTACCTCCAGAATTCCCACCAAAATGACAGAAAAAAAATATTATTTTTTTAATGAAAAAAAATAATAAAAACAACAATTGTTTTTTTTAAGAAAAAAATAGAAATAGATTTTTTTTGAAAAAAAATAGAATTTTTTTTTTAAAGAAAAAAACATTTAAAAACAATTTATATTTTTTTTATTTAAAAAAACATTATAAAAAACAAGCGGCAGTGGAGCTCAACGACGAGCTCCGAGCTCGGCTCATAGAGCTGAGGGCTCGGTCCACTGAGCTGTGGGCTCGAATGCTGAGCTGCAGGCATGGGTCCCAAAAAAACTTTTTTTAATTAATTTTTTTGAACTTGGACAAAACCGCCTTGATTTGCATGCCTAGAAAATGGGCATGAGAAAAAAAATTGCCTCAGAATGCAACTTCAGCCAAAATACTAATGCCTTATATAGAAATATAGGTTTTTGGGCCTTCTGAGCGTGATGGTGAGGTCCGTTTGGGCCCAAAATGCTCCAAAAAAATTTCACCTTTAGATTGTAGACAAAAACCCTGAAAAAACTGAGATTTTCTCCTTCGAGACACACTTTAAACACTCCAGGATAGGCAGCAGTAGAGGGGCTATAATACCATGAAGGATCTGAGAAACACTGATCTAATTGCACCCAAGAACAACTGCATGCAAAATACCTGTTACAAGAAAGAAGCAAAATAAGGAAAAAGTTGAAGAACTCAGAAGCTCAAAGAAACTTGACAGAGTAGAGCAAAGATGTATTTTGAATTAATGAACAATAATTACAAAGTTCAACCTTAAAAGGTGAATGAAACCCTAAAAGGAAAAAAGCTAGGTTGCACATTAATAATTAATAAAAGAATTAATTATTAATGCACTTAGGAGAAAGCTTAAGCACTAAAGAGTAATGACAACTTAACTAATTAAATCAACACGATTTAATCAATAAGTCTAAAGGGAAATTACTCTAACAACATAGACATCACTTTTGACCTGGAGTTTGTTTTTAATATGTGATCCATCTTGGGCAGGGGAAATTGTCCTTCAAAGAGGCCTGGTTTAAATTTTGGAAATATACACAAATCCTCATTTCACCGTTTTTCTTCCTTACAAGTACAATATTCACAACCCATGTAGAATGATGGATGGGATATATAATCCAGGCCTTAAGCATTTTTTCAATCTCTTTGAACATGGCCTCAACTATCTTAGGGTTATAGTTCCTTTGGTTCTGCCTAAAAGGAAAAATACTGAGTTTTAGTGGAATATGATGTTTCACTTTACCACCTTTGAACTTCTTCAAATCATCATAACACCATGCGAAGACATGTTTATAGCAACCGAGAAGGGATATCAAAGCCTCTTTTTCTTCTAGAATGCAACATTTCCCAATGTATACTAATTTGGATTTTTCTTCAGTTTCAATGTTGATTTATTCATGTTTAGTGGATACCTCTGCAAACTTTCCTTCTCGGTTTCTCTTAATATAGCTCTCATGCCTATCAAATAGATTCTCCAAATAGGCTAGGCCTTTAGGTATTTTATTTCCCTTCAACTAAATGACTCCACTTTATCCTTCCATAGAAGAGATTTCTCCAAGAGTGACCTTGTTCCATTCATCAATGCTACCCTCAAAGAAGAGATTCATAAAAGAGTCACTCTATTCAAGGAAGTCGATGATTTGTCTATCATTGTTGAAGCTCTACCAATGGTTTACATTATCAGGGACACTAGGTCAGTATACCACCTCTACATTAAAGACTTTGTCCTTGAAATCTAGGTGTGACAACAAAAGGGATGCGAAGATCACTAAAGAGTCAGCTTTGCTGTTTTGGTCCCTAGGGACTGCTTCAATCCCAAAGGCATCAAAATATTTGATGCAATCCCATACTCTATTTCTGTAATGTCTCAATCTATTATTTTTAGTGATGTAGGTCTTTTTGATCTACTTTACCACCAACTCAACATCACCCCAAACTTTTAATTGCTTGACACCTTTCTCTTTAGCTCCAACAAGTCCCAACAACAAGGCCTCATACTCTTTAAGCATTATCTTAATTTTATTCTTTGTACAGGGTTTCGGGGCCCCTTCAAAACCTGTTTTTACCTAATTCAAAAACAAGGCCTCATACTCTACCATGTTGTTGGTGTTTTCAAATTCAAGCTTACACGTTGAAGGGCATATGTAACCATCTGGAGAGATTAGTATCATGCCCACACCATATCTTGAGGAACAACTTCTATCAAATTCAAGAGTCCATAACTCATTTTATAGGTCAGGACAAGCCATACTGTCATATATTTCTTCATGTGTCATGCACATATACGTCCCAGGATTTGTTTCAACATACAAAATCTCTAATCTTGGATCTCCATAATTTTGTGTAGTGAAATTTTCTTTAGACTAAAGTTTCAAAAGAACCTTTTTCCCATCTACCGATATGGTGGCATATGACAATTCCATTTGAATTTCTCCTCCTAAATCCTTACAAAAACTTCTACTTAACAACATCCCATATCTAGCTAGAATATCAACCACTAGAATAGTACGTCTTAGCCTTTTATTAGGGTATAGAGCTAAAGCTACTTGAGTATCTTTAAATTTCCCAATTATAGGTACTAATAAGGAATCCATAAAGTAACATTTCCCATTTCGTAACTACTTTCGTATAATCTAAAATAAATTGTAATAAAACCAGTATGATTTTTACTAGAAAGCAAATAAGGAGGGGAAGTTTTGACCAAAATTTTTTTGAAAGGCAAATATTTAAATAGTATTGAAATAATAGAAAAGAACATAAAGTTTCTTTTGAGAACCTTACAACAAATAATTCAAAAGTACTCGAATTTGTTGCTCAATTCCACACAAATTTGAATATTAAACAACAATATTCAAGACTTAAACATAGGACAAATGATAATATCCTACAACAATTGCCATTCTACATAAGAAGAAAGACATTCCATCAATTGCAACACACAGTTCACAATTCACATAAATCACCTTTAGATACTATATTTTATTGAAGCTTTTTTCTAAGGTTTTTCTTGTCTAACCTTTAACACAACAAAGAATCAACTATAAATAAGCAGAAGTACGTAACTGACTTTGGTAACCAACGTTTTATTGAAGATAACCGCCCCAAATATCAGTTAAAGTTCAACATAAAACATCATGAAAAATGGCCCTCCAGAGCCTATAGTTTTTGAGATAAATATTTGAAAAAGATTAAAGCAATAAAAACCAAGAACATTAACTACCACCAACTCAACTTCTCCAATTCTTTGGGCCTCAACTTCCTAGTTCTCTTGTGCCACTTTTCCTTCCACACCCAACTTGATAGGTGTGCCCCATAGTTCGAAGAACAATTAGTG
Source organism: Thuja plicata (assembly GCA_018584345.1). Taxonomy (NCBI): domain Eukaryota; kingdom Viridiplantae; phylum Streptophyta; class Pinopsida; order Cupressales; family Cupressaceae; genus Thuja; species Thuja plicata. The sequence continues at coordinate 1,628,265 of MU225350.1, forward strand.
CTCCATGTATGCCTACTTATAAATAAAAATGTTACTTTTAAATGTGGATTACATCCACAGTTGGGGAGTCGGTGACCAACTCAAAATTTAAAGTACGTTTGATAGTTACAATTTCCTCCCGACTCACCGACAATGAAGGACAATTCATTCACATTCGGGGAGTTGGTGACCAACTTAAAGTTTGAAAGTTTGTTCATAGTCAGGGAGTCAGTTACTGACTCAAACTTTAAAACAAGTTTCACTGTTAAGAATTCCTCCTGACTCACCAACAATGAAGGACGTCAGGAGGTCGGGGAATGATTTGAACTTGTTTAAAGAAAGGGATAAGTAAGATAGTTAGAATGGATTCCTGAAACACAGACAATGAAGGATTTAGGAACAAGGCAAAGGACTGACAAAACCTTAGTCAGTTAGGTTGGTAAGTTTACCAACTAATGGAATGAAAGGTTAAGTATAGATTTACATGAGATCGACCAACTTAACGTTTAAATTTTTACAACTAACCAACTTTCTTTGACATGCCTGACTAAAAAAAGGGGGAAGGCAAGAATAAAAGTGTGGCCTTAAAGGTGGAATTACATTTGCATGAATTATGAACCAAAAAGTTCAAAAATCAGGTAACACCCCCAAAATTATATTATTGAATACATACAAGCAACTAGAATATTCAAACTCTTTACAACCTCTACAATGAACATAAATCAATATAACATAAATACTAATCATGAAAAAATGTGCTACAATAGCACACATACTAGCCCAAACTAAAAATTAATCCACAACTCAAAACCATACACTTCTTTACTCGTAACTTGCAACCAAAACACACATTGAAGGACTAAATAATTTTCTATTTTTCTAAAGGCTCCAATGCAATCCTTCTATGAGAACACCCTTAAGAACCAAAGTATTTCCATCCACCAATTACAATCTCTAATGGGTTATTGTCCACATAAGAAAATCAAACATAAAATGTTCCATAATTAGAATCTTAAGGAGAAAGGGTTATTTCTCTTAATAATCAAAATCTATGACAAATAGCCTTAAACAACACCCAAATTCATAAAGAATTAAATGGTGATTACAATAGCATCATATTTTTTAGGAATAGGTTTCTAGCATTCTCCCTCTTTTTTATTTTACATTTTGGAGGAGTCCCTTTATTAGTCCAAAATTTCATACATTTGCAAGTATGTTGGCATTACATGCTTTATAACTCAAAAACTCAACATTTTAAACATTAAACTTAAACTAAATTTTGATCTATATGTAACCTCAATAAAATTTTATTTCATTTTCTTATATCTCAAATACTTCTACGAATATTTCTCTGCTCTGTCGCTCGAATATTCGGATATGCACAACTGACTCTCTGGATTTGTAGCTTCGATTTTTCTCAAAAACTAAATATGCTTCGGCTAATCCTTCTTCTGCCACCACATTAATCCATCTAAGCTGTGATGGCCTCCCTCCTACATCCCAGGGCATTAATATGGTCTCCAGGCTCTCTTCCCCTAGGGCTCCTCCTAGGGCATTTCCACGGGAGAGTAGTTTTCTGGATCTGAATGTTCATTAGGTTCATGCCCATCTTCAAAATTCAAAGAGGGCTCGCTATCACAGCTTTAAATCTACGTTGAGTTTGTCCCGAATTTGGCAACCCTTATTTTCGTTACCCATGCACAACAAATTTTCATGCCTTCGCATTGTAGATACTGGCCAAATACTAGAAACTACAAGGTATTCCCCTGCTCACAAGCAACCCAATAACTACATCCTGAAGAGGCACCTTCCTAGGGCTTTGCATTTCCATCTCCCCCCTCAACCCGTAAAAACCCCCATGCCTGTAAAATATACATATCATCCTAATATGCCTTACCCTCCACCTCACTGCAGAAACCACATTGTAGCCCCATCTGGGGAAGTTATGAATAAACTTTCTGGGAGGGTTTTTTCATCCTCAGAAATGCCAAAAAACGCAACCTATACTCCCATGCATCGTAGAAATAGGCTTTATACTAAACCCGTGTCAATAGACAATACTCTCTCCCTGTATATTTCTGATGGATTAATAGAAAAAAAACAAGAAATTTGTGTCTTTTGGGTTGTTTTGCAGGTGGAACGGAGTTGTGTTGTCATCAGAAATACTTGCAACATGGTTGGAGAATCAATTGCAAAATAAGGTAAGTATTGTCCTTCTTCCTCAAAACTTCATCTTTATGGTCTGTGATAATAAGGATCTTAAGGAAAACTTACTCCGGGATGGATGCCCTAAATATAAGGATATAGACTTCACAATGTTTGATTGGGTTCCATTTTTTAATCCCTTCAATTTATCTGATTTTCAAGTAGAAAGAATCATTCTTCTTAAAAATATGCCTGTGGAATTCCTAAATGATGAACTTCTGAGGAAAATTGGTAATATTTATGGTAAATTTGTAGGTTTTGTGGATAAGAAGTTCATGTACTTTGAAAAAGATATTATTTTTAGGATGAATTTGACAACAAATTATCTTAAACCTGTTGATATAAAAGGAAAATCCTTGACTCATAAAATCAATCCAATTATTATGTATGAAAATTTAGACATTGCAGATCCAGGAGAGTCAACCTGCGAGGATGTTCCTCTACATTTGAATAACCTAAGACACACTGTAGAGAATATAGATCTACATAAACCTTATGAGCTGAATGTATCTTTCTTCAATGACAGAGGGGGCTTTTTGGTCTCTTCTTCTAATCCTCTGAGGCAATTTTTACCCCAACAACCCAGTCATACCCCGAATAAGATTTTCACCGATAATTCTGTTAAAACACTTTGTAAGGCATATATTCACCCAACTAATCCTCAACCCATGAATGTAGAGCATATATCCTCTGGCTCGGTTTCTCTGAGTGTCATAGAAACCACTCAATCTTCATCTAAATACACACCTTCTATTATTAATAAGATCACTTTAAATCCAAAAACAGTAATCTAGCCTCCCTTTCCAGGAATACATTTAGGTTTAAAATCAAACACGATAACTGATCATGAAGTTATTGTACCTATCCACACCTACAATTTTGAGCCATTTGCTGGTGTTGACATATCCAAAAAGGAAATATACAACATGGAAACATTAGAGCCCTGTGACAATATTAATTTGGTTGGAGAAGGGCTGGGAAATTTTATGGGAAATAACAAGGATTTAGATCATCATACTATGGAAAGGAAAAGTAGCGAGGTTGGTATCCAAACAGAAATTGAGAAGAGTAACATGCTGAGACTAGATTTACAAGGGACAAAGATAATCTCTCCCACCCAAATAGTATTGGAAGGGACTATATTTTCAAATCACCCCAGGGCTACTCACTCAAATGAGACTTTGGCATTGGGGGAAATTTTAAAAGAGGGTTGTGTTTACCCCTCCCAATCTGAATTTTGTCAGGGGCTTCAGACTGATAAAGTGGATGTGGACTTGTCTCAGAACCATGCTTCTCGAGAAGGAGTTTTGCTCGAGAAGGTAGCTAATAGGATGGATATTGTTGGTTGTATTTCGTGTTTTTGCTAAAATTCCTGGTTCCTTGCCCTCCCCTCTGAAAATTTTCAGGTGCTCATGCTTATACTTTGCAAAATTGTCAAAAACCCTGAAAAACCCTAGCAACCAAGTATTAAACGATGTATTTTGAAACCCTGGGCTATGTCTTTATATTTCATCGTTAACTTTTTCAGTCACTTAAGACATGTGCTCTAAGTCAGGTCGCTTGATCGCATAACCCAGATCGAATATGCCAAAGCTTCTCCCGACCTAGTTTTTCCTTTGAGTTGCGTAGTCTCTTGAAGAAATCGAATATTCCATCTGTGTCTCGAGACTTAGCGATTTCTTTTTGGTCGGGTTGTCGCTTGATAATCATGTTATGAGCTTTAAAATGAACGGGACCCACCTTCAGTCGAGTGATCGCGAGAAGAAATGACCAGTCAAAGAAATATCTTCCGACTTTGCGATTCACTTCATGTCGCATGGTCGCTAGATCAGGACATTCAAACAGTTAAGGCTTTCCTTCAGTCGCGTGGTCTGGTGATAAAAAGACGGTTAAAGGATAACAGTCACGACCCAGCGACTAACCGTTTCATGTTAAGTGATTTTACTCAGTCGGGATGTCGCCAGATCAGGGCGGTGACTCAGCTTTCCAGAATGTATAAAGAGGACCAAAGAATGGGTGACATCTGTCACAAACCTAGTGGTTGTCAGGAGGTCGCCAGATGAAGGAAAGGGATCAAGCGATAAGGAGACTAAAGTCATTTTGCCCTCAGTCGTGAAGTCTCTTGATATTTTAAGGGCATAAGCAAATGTCTAGCGATTAAAAGACAGCTGTTCGATGAAAAGATGAAAAGATCTGACGGTGGTCGCGTAGTCTGGTGATAAAAGTGCCCCAGGGAAAAAGTCCTTCCGACTAAGCGATTAAGGTATGTCGCGAGGTCACCGTAAACAGAGAAAGGGTACCTTTTCAGTAAAGGATTATGTTAAGCTTATCACCCGACTCAGCGACCAAAGTGTTGTCGTGAAGTCTTGAAAAGAGAAATGAACATCCAGCGACTTGGCGATTGCTATGAAATATTAAGTGCAACGGTTTGTCGCGTAGTCTGGAGAAAGAAACTGAGTTAAGGTTAACTCCCCGCGACTTAGATTTTTGCATAGTCGCATGATCGCTGGAAAGGCTTGGGTTACCTGAGGTAAAGGAATTACGTGGTCGCCTAATCTGAAGATCAGACCATGGTTAAGAGAAAATACTCGCGACAAAGAGACTTTATGAAGTCGCGAGGTCGCCAGATAAACAGGATCTATAAAAGCGGCGCCAAGTGGATGATGTGACAGAGGAGATCAAGCCGGCGACCAATCAGATAAAAGAATTTTTGATTACTGTGTATAGAAGGTAGCTGAGATGTATGACAGAAGGCGAATCACAGAGTGCCATGTCAGCTGTCTTAACCGTTTTGTGATTGCGCCAAAATTCTCATGATTTAAATTTGATTTCCTGTCACCTCGCGTAACTACGGCTAGGTTTTTGAATGTTTCATGGCATATCAAATTA
>MU225351.1:16729-33157 GCA_018584345.1 Thuja plicata
CCTCCTAATGTTAATTGTGTTAAGGTCTTCCCTTTCACACTCTCTGATCATCACCCTATATTCACCTTTGTACAACTTATCAGTGATCAGAGAGCTGAGGCAATTAAGAATAAAGGGTTTTCACTTAATACTTCCCTCATTGAGGATGAGGATGTGTAGGTAGCGATAAAATTCATATCTTTGTATAATGAGAAAGTTGCTCAACATGACTCAAAAATTTCTAAATAGACCCAAACCTTAGAATCATGACAAAGTATGCTCAAAGCAGTAGAGAGAAAGAAGGCCAAGGACTCTAGAGACAGAGAATACATGCTAGCTGAATCTTTGCAAGAAGCATAATCACAGATTCAGGACTCCCCTCCAACCTTGATTTGCTTAACAAGGTGATGCTCTGTAGGGACTCTCTCTGGAAATTGCAGTTAGCTAGAACCATAGGTGCTAGAGTGAGAGTCAGAATTAACTAGATTAATTTGGGAGACAAAGGTTCCAAATTCTTCTTTCATACCTTAAAGAAGAAAGATCCTAGAGATAAGATTTTTTGTATTAGAGATCAAGATAAAATCATCACCTCTTGGAAGGAGATTGTTAATACTTTCTCTAAGTTCTACAAAGAGTTATTTACTTCAGAAGGATTGGGCCTCCCCATGGAATATGATAGAAATAGGATCAGGGATATCATCCCTAAGAAGGTAGTTGAGGATGATGTAGCAGTGTTAAACATAGGGCTTACAGTAGAAGAGATTCAAAAATCCATCTAGAAAATGGCTAATGATAAAGCTCCAAGCCCAAATGGTCTGCCTATTGAGTTCTACAAGATCAATATTAATTGGATTGGTCAAAATCTTCTCAATGTATTCAATGAGGCCATTGAAGCAGACACTCTTGGCCTTGTTCTAAATGCAAGACTCATTAAAATTATACCTAAAGATGGAGAGAGGATCCTGATTAAAAAATGGAGGCCCATAACCCTCCTCAATGTGGTCTACAAAATATTGACTAGAACATTAGCACTTAGGATTGAAAACCCACTTCCCAAAGTTGTTAACAACACTCAAACTGGGTTTGTGAAGGGGAGATACATCCTAGAGAACCTCTTAACATACTGGAAAGTGTTGGATTGGACCAATGCATTTGGTTAACAGAGTGTCATGCTCCTTATTGAATATGAGAAAGCCTATGACCGGATCAAGTGGAACTTTATCATTATGATGCTAGATGCATTAGGATTCTTGTCCTACTATTACAAAATGGTATTTTTTCTCCTATATGGTGCCATGGCTATGGTAGAAGTAAATGGAGTTAGATCAGAATTTTTTGGGCTTTCTAGATCTATCAGGTAGGGATGTCCCCTTGCCCCCTCCCTGTTTGTCATTGTTGCAGATTCCCTTCACTACCTTCTTAGAGATGATACCCTATCTCCGAGAGTTAAAGATATCCTCCTCCCCAATAACCTAGAAGTCTCCAACATCCAATTTGCAGATGACACCTTCATTCTACTGCACCTAGACGAATCTAACATGGGAAAGCTAATGGCTAAGTTGAATATATTTTGCCTTACATCAAGCAGCAAAGTTTCTATATCCAAATATGTTATGCTAGGTTGGGATCACACTCCCCCAACTTGGTGGATAAAATATGAATTTATGTGGGGAGGACCTGACCATGTGGTTAGATACTTGGGGATTCCTTTTGCTATTAACCCCAGTATCAGTTAGATGTGGGGATGGATTCAGGAAAATATTAGTAGGAAGCTTAACAGATGGGACAACAACCTCCTCTCATTCCTCAGGAGGTTTCAGGTTTTTCAGAAGATTATGTCCTCTTATCCAATCTACTTCTCCTCCTCTTGGATTTTTAACCAACATCAATTCAATACTATCCAAAAGTTTCTCAAAGATTTTCTCTGGTCTGATGGCAGAGGTAATAGAAAGACGCATTTAGTCTAATAGGAATGGTGTACCAGAGATAAATCATGGGGGGGTCTGGGCCTCAAATACCTTAGGATGCATGGTATTGTTCTAGTTGTTAAATGGATTGTTAAGGCAGCTTATGAGGAAGAACCTTGGAATTTTTTGGTGAGGAACAACCTGCACATGGCTCACCCTAGTGAACCAAAAGGGTGGCAGAACCTATGCTTCACTGATGTTCTCACAATAGAGTCCAATGTTTCCTTGTTGGGCTCTAATGTATTCAAAATTATTTGGAAAGGGTGGAAATATGTGAAACATCTCCTATGCAATAATGGCCCAACTGAAAAGAATGGTAAAATATGTGGTCTCAAATCCATTTGGTGGAATCTGAAACATGGCAATAAACCCTTAGCTCATCTACAAGGATGTTCAGCTAGAAAGTGGTCAGATAAAGGAGTTGCCACTTTCAAAGATATAATTCAGCATGGAGAGCTATCTACATAGGAACAAATTGAATCACAGTTTAACATCCCTAAATTCCAATGGAGAACATATTCCCTACTCTCTACTGTCTTTGATACCATTAGACCCTTTAGTGGTTGTTGCTCTACCGACTGCTACACCTTCCAGCTAATATGGCCTAATAACACCCCCCTCCACCTTGGTAAATCCAGGTACATATACCAACTCATGTCTGTGGACTCTGATATTTGTTCCCATATAACCTCAAATGGGGTCTTGATGTGTAGGACTATGATTGGAACAAATTCTTCAAACTCCTTTGTAGTTTGCCCTTGGAACCAAAGATCACCTATTTTTTGTAGAAACTCTTTCTTCATAAGATTCCATTTAAAAATCCTGGGGGGATCCCAATCCTTGTTTGGTTTGTAAACAAAAAGAGTTTGTGTCACATGTCTTTTTTGAGTTTCTGTTTACCTCTAAAATTTGGAATATTTTTGGTCAAGTTCCTATAAAATTCATTAATTTCATGAATATTATCTGACCAGATTATATCAGTAGAAGCAAATTTTGTAACACCTTCTGGTCTATTTTATCTTCTGTTATATTATGGAGCATCTAGAAGGCTCAAAATAATGATGTGCTTGTAGGAAAGGATGAGAATCTTACTGAGTCTTGCAAAAGACTCATCTTTCTTGACATTGTGTTGCAGGTCACCACTGTGATTAAGATGAAAGAGAGCAAGTTTCTTCAAATTCTGAGAGAAGGAAAGATCACCATAGACAAAGCTAAGATTGCTCATGGATTAACCACCATGAATAATAAGGAGGAATTTGAGGTTACCCTTGATGAATTCATCCAGTAGCTAAAGCAATCAGAACAATGGAAGGAGAACAAGGATCCACCAAAGAATGTTGCAGACCTTGGAGACAGAGCTCATGAGATCATTGGATACAATTTGGTCTCTGGACGCCAATGATGCTGAAGAAGAAGATGAGGCCCAGTCTCCCTAGTTGTTAAGCTACAATATGTTTTTTTTAATATGCTTGATAGCTAATATACATTGTAAACTTCTGTAATGTTGTTCTCAGTAGTACTGAGAGTTTTGATATTATGTTAATTTTGTACCAAGAAACTCCATACCGATGAAGATGTAATTTTGTTTATACTTTATATGAATAGAAAAAAATATATTTGGTTTTAATGAGAGAAAGAGAGGTTTAAAGAGACAACCATTTTTCCTCGACAAGGTAAGAGAATACCTAGGTCTAGTGTCGTTAATTTTTAAAATTAAGCATTATATGTATTGACTTATGATTCAAAATATTTTATTTGGTTTTAATGAGAGAAAGAGAGGTTTAAAGAGCCAACCATTTTTCCTTGACAAGATAAGAGAGTACCTAGGTAGTGTCATTAATTTTTTAAATTTAGCATTATATGTATTGAATTACGATTCAAAATATTTTATTTGTTTTTTAATGAGAGAAAAAGAGAGGTTTAAAGAGTCAACCAGTTTTCCTCGACAAGATAAGAGAATACCTAGGTAGTGTCATTAATTTTTAAATTTAGCATTATATATATTGACTTATGATTCAAAATATTTTATTTTAAAAAATGAATAATTTTATAACAATATAATTTGTTATTTTTCAATGAGAAAAAAAAAAGGTTTAAAGAGTCAAACATTTTTTCTTAACAAAAAAATACTAGATAGTGTAGTTAATTTTTTAAATTTAACATTATTTACATTTATTTATGATTCAAAATATATGATTTTAAAACAAATAATAAAATTTTAACATTGTAATGTATATATTTTCAATAAGTAAAAAATAGGGACTTAAAAAGTCAACTGTTTTACCTTGATAAGGTAAGAGAATACCTAAGTATCAATTCGCTTGTAACTATATAGATCACAAAATGAGACTTCTCTAATTTTTCTTGTCATGCTGGCCCGAAGCGATCTTTTTCTCCCAATAATCACGATGTGGATTCATTGTTTTCGAGTAGATTTACGATTATAAGAATAATCGATACTATTTTGTGAGCTTTGGTAGTGGAGGATACTTTTCTTGAAGTCTCCAATAGATGACACTACTTCTTCTAGTTTTTTTCCTCTTAGCCCGATGGATGCATTTCATTGTCAAGTTTGGTGCTATCAAAGATTGAGATCACACTATATTTTGAACGTTCGATTACATCAAAGTTTTAATCTATGGATGGAAATTTCTTCAATATTGCTTTGCTAAAGAGAAAAACCTACAAACTTTGAGCATATTAAAGAATCATTTTAAATTGGAGTCTTTGCACATTCATTTCTTAGAGGTTTAGGCAGGTTTTCAACTCTTGGCCTTTACTTCATAACCGTCATCCTCATGCCGAAGTGAAGTTAGTAATGTATTTTGTATTATTGATCTAAATAAGAGTCAAGACAAGAATCTGTGATACACATCATATATCAACTTGTATTCTTATGCCCATTCACAGTTAACACTCAAATATGTAACGTCAAAAAGGAAAGAAGGGTGGGTGGTTGGTTTTTTATATCTACTTCATAACTTTCCTTATATAGATGCTTTTTACAATTATAATAAGACATCTAGTTTTTGATTATTTGCAAAGACTGGTTTTGAAGGGCCCTGAAATCTTTTACAAACAGGTTACATAAAGATAGGCAATAAGATCAACCTAGACAAAAAGCTGCCAGAAACCAGTAGACACCCAGCAACACAAAACCACCAACGATCAAAACCAGTCGAAAAAGAAAACCAAAAGAAACAGGCACATGGAATGAAGACTAGGCCACTAGTAACACATCTAGTTGATTGAGCACCCTTAGACCAATATATGATTCTTTTTCATAATTTCTTATCTTAGGAACCCATAATGAGTGTCATAACTGTCATGCATGCACTTACAACTCCTAAAAGGTGCCCAAGATCTTCAAAATAGGAGATTTCAAATGAGACACCCAACAATTTTGTTCATTCTTCTAAAAGACAAACAATAACTGTAACTTTTCCTTTAAATGAGTTCTTTCATCATTGTTGGTCAAACAATTCACCTCTTATGAAAAAATTATAAATAGCATCAGGGAAACAATTAATTAAAGGATTTACAAGTTTGATGGCTCCTAATCCTAACCAAAACCCTAGTGGGAGATTAAAAGATATCTCGAAAAGTGTCCACATCATAATGAGTGAGACAATATGTTATAAATAAAGCTCAATCTAATAAAAAATAAAAGATCGCCTAATTTTAGCTCAAGTGAATAAAGTAATAAAGGACCTAATTATATAATTAATTAGATAATATCCTAATTACTCCAACATGATGGAAGAGGGACGATGACACTATTATTTTGGAACATGGATGGGAGGCACGTATTACGGGTTTGGAAGAATTCATCTTAGGTTACATAAAAATTGTATCAACATGTTTGGATTAGACATCTTGTGATGTATAACCAAAACCTTGTGAACATGGAATTTTTCAAAAATGGATGGGCTTCAAGATACCTTTCTCATGAAGGCATGACATTTCCTTGATATAGTTTTTGTTCTTGAGAATTAAGTTTCTAATGAGAACTTGGTTATTTTGGAAGATAAATCCATTCTTAAGTAGAGGAGGATGGGTGGGGTGGTCAATATAAGTTGTTCTTCTACTATGAGAGAACCATCGTGGATGAAAGTAAGAGGACAAAGGAATAATGTGATGGTGTTGGGATGGTTTGGGTATGTGGTAATAAGGAATCATGAAATGGGTCAGGTGGGATGGTAGGATCTTAATTTAGATGGGTTGTTTTTAGATATTGTTTCAAATAGGACTTCACATGGTTGTTAGATTTGTATCGATGGCTTGATAGGGGAGGAATCATGGATAAAATCCTTAAATTGGGTGGATAGAAGAATGAAGGATTTGTCAGATTCATAGGATTGGGGTTTGATGGTTTTGTTGGGTTGGACGGTGTTGTATATCGGAGTGGAAGAATAGGTGTTAGTTGGATGATGGACTCACCAATGTTAACCTTGCATGGTTGAGTGGGGTAATATGAATCCACAAATTTTTTATGTGGATTTTTGTGATAGTTCCCTTGCTAGAATTCCTTTGACAAAATTGGGAGAGAAATATTTATTTAGGATTAGATGGATAGCTAGGAGTATAGATTGGTGTATAATGGGATAAAAGTTGGATTGAGGGTGTAGGTGATGGTGGTGCCAAAAATATATAGATATTGGGGTATGGATAGGGGAGGAGTATAGAGGTAAGATGGTGTATCAAAGGTATATATAAGTGATAGATAAGTGAGAGATGTAGATGAGGTGATAGAGTGGGTTTCCATTGTCAAAGGTATCATAAGAGTGACAAATATATATATGCATGGAGGATAGCTTGTGCTAGAAGTTATTTTCTCTTTAAGGGAATAGATGAGTGGTATAACTTTGGAGAAATATTTTTTTTGAGATGACATTATGAGGATTAATTTCATGCTCATCTTGATCATATAAAACTATCATCATCATCATCATCATCATCATCATCAAAATATGATGAATTTTGGGATGGTTATAATGTGGACACTCATCAAAATAAGATTGAGTCATGATGACCATTTATTTGAGTTGGATGAGAATGAAGAATGAGATTAGATGAGAAGATATGATTATAAAAAATGGAATAAAAGATCTTAAGATATATTTTGATATCAAAATATATTTGGTTTGATTTATGAAATCTCATATTAGTATTTATAGTAGTCTTAGATTTGAGATAAGTTTAATTTAATATATTTGATTAGAGGAATTGAATCAATAATTTTTTGAAACCAAAGTCACAAAAATGCAATGGATACGTTAAAAGATAGAGAAAATATTTCAAAGAATGAATAGATATGGTAAAAGATGAAATGCCACTATGGCGAGAATACAAATTTTCTCCATTCATATTTTGACACTTTTTCAACTAGTGAAAGTGTAAATTTTCTAGTAGGATGGATGCATTAGGATATGTGATAGGTACACTAAAGGTTGAATGAATGTGTTGATGCATGGAATGATATAAGAAAAGTATTCAAGCTAGCGCGCAGACATGCTAAAGAGTGAATATATGTACTAATCTTTGGAATGATTTATAGGTGGAATTATTGGGTTAGGATGTGGATATATTGAACAGTAAATAGATACATTCATCTATAATTTCAAAAGGGGCATTGATGGTTTGGATGATATTTGGAATTTGAAGCTAGATCTAGGATCTTACAATGATGGAATAAATGAAGGATGAAGAGAGATATTGATTAAGAGTGGTGACTTGATATGATGATAGAAAAACATAGATGGGAAAATTTATTAAAGGGATGAGGATGAATAGGGATTAAGAAGAAGGTTGAAGGGATTTTATTAGATGATTATTATAGAAAAGATCATTTTTTGGGTTTATTTTAAGTGATATTGGATTAGAAGGAATATTTAAAAGATGAGATTGGATTATGCTTTGAAGAAGCAGATTAGATTAGGAGTTCAATTGAAAATTGTTGAAGGGGGACTAAGATCCTTTTGTTTAGGTTTTATGGATAATTAAGGTTATGGATTCTATAGATAGGATACGTGGATTGGGAAGCTTAAACTTGGAAACATTTGAAAATAATAACATTTAATAAACATGTGAATGGTTTGGATTAAGGATTTTGGAGTAAGGGGTTGCATGGATTTCAACAATGAAAACACATCAAGTACAATAACCTATGATTAGTCAAGTGCAACTAACAGTTCTTATAGGCCCACAATATAATACCATCTATCAAGTGAGAGATAGATATGGAGTGTCACATTGTACAAGATACCTACCAAGGATGGGAAAAGGCTACATTAAAAATTATTTCTATCTTAACTCTTGAAAGTACATGGTGAGTAACTTCTTAGATAACTATTTATCTAATGCGCCAAAAATAGGGCAACTAAAAGGTTTTATCTATGATTGGTGAAGAATTTTAGTATTATCCCTAATATTCCTCAAGGATATATGGGGCTTGATTCCATAGATGAAAGGAAAATACACCGACTGATTGAGAGGAGAGGGCAATTCACTCATCACTATCACTTCCTCAAGGTATTTAAAGTTCTTGGGGGCTTACCTAGATTAACAAAATTGTACTTCCAAAAGTCATGTCTTTCATTCATCTTGGCACTTCAATACGCTATTTGAATGTTGGAGTGGGAGTCATCCCATAGGGAAATGAAATCCTTAGGAAATCCCCCTAGAAGGATTATCTAAATGCTTTTGATCATCCAAAATTAAATGAAGGGAAAGGGAAGAGCATACACATTTGAAGTAGTTAGCATAATAGACACAAAATGGTTAGAGACCAAATTAATCTGTTCTTTATCCAAGATCAATTAAGGGTGCGAGGAGAGAGCATGCATTTAATCATGCCTCACAAACATAGGTTGTGATGATTAATCACCCTTAAAAATTTAAGTGTACCTATATTAGTGGAAAAACATGTCTTTGATAATCAATTTCTACAAACAATAGTGTTAGTGCATAAGGTTTTTAGTAGTTTATATTTTTTTGGACAAGTGATTACAAGCTACACAAATAAGAGGTTAAAATAATAAAATGTTCAATAAAAATAATTAGAAGTAATAGATGAACCACACTGACATTTTTATTCATCAACATGATAAAATAATGGAACTACTAAAATAAAAAGTACATATGTTGAATTCTATATGCATATGTCAAAAGATGAAAAATACAAAAAAAATTGTACTTCATGACAAGATTATTGGAATAGCTTATCCATGCATTGATTTGTGAACAAGTGCATTAAAATACAAAACCTACACAATATTGATTGGAATTAGTCCATCAATATATTTTTTTTATAAACTTTTATGTTGTAATGTACAGAGGGTGAATGATGAATTTGGTAGCATATCCCCCTGTAACACTAAATTTTGATAAAAATAATATTTACAAAAAAAACTTTTGAATAAAACAAATACATCAATTTGTAGAGTGCATACACCATTTTGTAGGTGCATATAATGAAACACAAATAAACTTACAAATTACAAATAAGGTATTATAATCTACATAATCAAACGTTGTGAGTGAAATCAGACATTATAACATTCTATAAAACGACTTCATATCAATAGATCAAAAATTAAATAACAAGGAAACATTTAATGTAATATATTAAAAATGTCCTAAGATGGAACCACCTTGATGGTGTTATGTATGTGGAGCCTAATCAGAGTCAGGTTCTTTCGGCACGGTTTACCCCCAAACTTATCTACAGGGGATTGGAGGCAGTGCCCCCAAGCTCGGAGTCAAGGGGCAGAGCCCCTTGCGGGGTCCTAGGGCAGCGTCCCAGGCGGGGTCAAGGGGTAGAGCCCCTTGCGAGGCCCTAGGGTAGCGCCCCAGGTGGGGTCAAGGGGCAGCGCCCCTTGCGGGGGCCCTCGACGCCAACAATGACTTAATAATATTGTAAAGGGTCGGCCATCAATTTTACTATTAGTCAGAGTATTTTTGCCCTAATTAGGTTAAGTCAAAAATGCTTGTGAAAAGGGCTAAGGGTTTGAGATTCATGGTATGAGGGATTTTTTAGCTTCTTGTGGCGGTATTGAGTTGCAGGTTTCAGATTGTAATCACTGGATAATAATAAAGACATTGGACTCACTATTGGTGAACGTAGCCCAGGGATTGGGTGAACCACGTTAAATTTCTATGTTATTTTGTTCTCTTCTGTGTGTTAGTATTTGTATTTTTCTGCTTATTATTCTAACAGATGGGTGACACATATGCGAGAGTCTAGGATGCAACCATCATATTGTAACCTATGAAGACAAACCAACTAAAATTTACAACAAAAGGTTGGTTGAAGGGACGTGGGTGTCCCTTCTACCATGCTCAAAATGTATATATAAAATAATGAATATACAAGAAGAAGCTAGAACAATATTAACATATTATATCCAAAATAAATTCAATACTTGGATTAACCATAAGAGCTGATAATAAAATATTAACAAAACCAGACAAATTCCTTACCAAACCCAACCCTTGTTATGCCATAGTATGGTGATTTTCCTCATGGACATTTGGATGTGAATACTCTTACCTACAATATAAAATAGCATTTTATGGAGCCTTAGAAATCTCTTGATGTGGTCTCCAATTTATTGATTTTTAGAGGGGCCAATGGATGGATGAAATGAAAATATGCAATTAATGACTCATAATGGTTGAAAGCCATGAAAAAATGAGAGAAGGAAAAGTGTCATTATTTGGTAGAGGAAACAGAGGGAGAGGGATTGATAAGAAAATCAAGAGCAAAGATTCTTCTTGGGAAGAATGGATGGACAAGATGAAAGAGGTACTTTCAAGCATCCTTAATAGATGGGCTAGTCCTTTAACCCATGTACAACAAAATCTCTTTAAATCTTCCTACATCTTGGAGGATGTGGAAGATTTGAAGAGATTTGGTTGTTCAAGTTGTGGATTAAGGGGGTAATAGATTTTAACCTACCTAATAAAAAAAATAGAAAATAAATAATTAATAATAAATATATTTAATTTTTGAGGTAAGGATGGGAGATTTAGGTAAATAAAATAATTTATTTATTTACCTAAAGTGGACTTAAGGAGACAAATAATTAAATCGTTTAGGCTAGAAATCAGTGCAAGTGAATAGTGATGCATAGTCATTTTATTGATTGAATAATTAGGGTCATATTCAATCAATTATAGAAGAAATAGTTAGCTGATGACATGATGCCAAGTATAGGTGTTTACTATAATTATTTAATTAGTAAGGGGATAAAAATTATATAGTCAATTGAATAATTGAGGTTATATTCAAACAATTAGAGTAGAAATAATTGACTAATAACAATATGTCAATTTTAAGTCGAGCTACTATAAATAGTGTGTAATGTTTGAAATTTAATATTATGATTTAAAATGTTTTATTATAAAAATTAATATTTGTTTACAATATTAATTATTTAAAAGAAAAAGGGACATATAAACAATCAACTATTTTGCTTCAACATGATAAGAGAACACCTAGTTTCATTTATGACATTTCAACCTAGGAAATCGAAGAAGAATACTCCTAGAGTCGACACCAATGAAATCAAATAATTAGTTAAACATCTTGGTTGTCACTCACATCTTCTTTTGTGTAGGTCTCTCAGTGAATATTTAATAATAATAAAAATTGCCTCTCTCGCAATTGTCACCATGTCATATGTACAAAGGCCCATGCTTTTCTACGACTTAGAGGATGTGAAAGATTTGAAGAGATTTGGTTGCTCAAGTGGTGGATTAAGGGGATAGTGGATTTTAACCCACTTAATGAAAAATGTATAAAATAAATAATTAATAATTAATTAATGAGGTGAGGATAGAAGACTTACACAAATAAATAATTGATTTTAGTGTTTTACTCTAACATAGTTTTTCAGGCGACTTTCTTGTCTTCGCAGCTTCCAGATCTTGCCAGGAAAAATGTGTTATACATGGCACGACTTTGTCAAATACAGGATCATGTTGAGAAACTCCAGATTGATGCCATATGGATTTGTGTAAATTTTCCTAGCTTTGTAATTTTGTTTCTTTGTAATGCCATTTGCTGGCCTTTGTAAATTTGATGTGATCATTGTTACTTCTGCCCTTTTATGATAGTTTGTATCATGTTGTAATTTTTTCTCTTCAGCTCCCTTCGTAGCTATTATTTATGTATATTCGCTTTGATTCAATTTTTTTTTTTTAAATTGAATTTATTTATTTCAAGTGGATCATACAAGAGAATTAATTAAATAGTTTAGGCTAGAAATAGGTGGAGGTGAATAGTGGTGCATAGTGATTTTATTGATTGAATAAATATGGTTATAATCAATCAATTATAGAAGAAATAATCAACTAATAACAAAGATATCAATTATAAAAGCCTATTCTAATTATTTAATTAGTAAGAGAATAATAAAATAGATAATTAATTAAATAATTGAAGTTATATTCAAACAATTATAGAAGAAATAATTGACTAAGGACAAGATGTCAATTTTAAATACCTAGTTTAATATTATAGGATTTTTGAAATTAAACATGTATGTATGAGGTATGATTTAAAATATTTTATTTTAAAAAATAATACTTTTTTAAATAGAAAAAATGATCCGAGTTTGCCTCTACAAGAAAAGAGAATTTGATATTGCCTCGACAAGAGAAGAGAATTGTGATTTTGCCTCGATAAGAGAAGAGAAGAGAATACGTAATGTCGTTTCTGCTCTTTCGAACCAGGAAATCGAAGAAGAATATTCGTAGAGTCGACATCAATGAAATCAAATAATGAGTTAAAAAAACCTCGTTTGTCACTTCCATCCTCTTCTCCGCAGCTCTCATGGCGCATATTTAATTAAAATTTTGAATTTTGTCTCTCTCACGATTGCCAAAATGTCATTGGCAAAACTTCAAAACCCTATCGAACAATGAGTTAAACATCCTCTTCTGCGCAGGTCTCATGGCGCATATCTACTTTAAAATTCAAATTCTATCTCTCTCATGATCGTCATAATGTCATTGTTGAAACTTCAAAACCTAAAAATTGAAATTTTGTCTCTCTCACGATCGTCACAATGTCATTGTCGAAACTTCAAAACCCTCTCAGATCTCTGAAATATGTATCGATTTGCTTGTAATTGTAAAGATTGCAAATGATACTTCTCTTATTTTGATTGTAATTCCAAAGATAAAAAATGAGACTTTTCTTAGGGCTCGTTTGGTTTATGGTATTAACCTGGAATAGTCATTATTTAATGCAAGAATAAAGTAATTCGTCATTTGTGGCCTTTTTTTGAATTCCCAAATTAGAAAATTAATCCCCATTTTTGGGCCAATGCTTGGATTAATTAATTCTAAAAAAAACCTGGAATTCATTTCTTAATCTAGAATAAGTTATTCATAGATTCAAAAAAAGTTATTCATGGATTCAAAATTACAACAAAATGTATAAGTCATCAGGTCCGTGCTATGTGTATATTTATATACGTGTGTGTATATATATACACATGTGTATATACACACGTGTGTATATATACACATATGTGTGTATACACATGTGTATATATACACACATGTATATATATACACACTATATACACACATGTGTGTTTATATATATACACACATGTGTGTATACACACATATGTGTGTATATACATATTATAATATTATAAACACATGTGTGTGTATATACACATTATATAAATATGTGTGTGTATATACACATTATATACACATGTGTGTATATATACATTATATAAATATGTGTGTATATACACATTATAATATTATAAACATGTATTTATACACACATGTGTGTATATACACATTATAATTTTTTAATATGTTAAAAATATATATTGTTCAAATTAATTTAAAAAATGAAAAAATAATCCTTAATCCAATTCCACATTATGGGATCCATACGCAGAATAGATTAATTCCCAGTCATCTTCTAGGTGCACCAAACATGTCCACACCTTATTCCAGTTTTCATTTTCAGGATTAATTAATCTGAGAATAGGTCCTTATTCTAGAATAGGCCTATTCTGAATAAATTAATTCCATGCACCAAATGGACCCTTATTTTTCTTTCTCATGCCAGCTGGGAGCGACTTTTTCTCGCCATAAAAATAATGCGGATCGTTGTCTCAGGGTAAATTTACGATTACAAGAAAATTGAATCTTTTGCCAGACTACCAGTATTTATAAGCTCTCCATATTTACAATCACAAGCAAATCAGTACTTTTTTTTTTCAGATCACTAGTATTTATAAACCCTTAAATTCTTACGCTTACTATAATGGCAGATCTCATGGCTCTGTTAACCCCTGAACTCTTATATTCCACTATCTTTCTCATCATTCTGTCCTCGCTTCTCGCCATAGCCAGATCAGTTAAATCTTGAAAACTAATTCAAACTGATTCACTTAATGAGCATCTGATGAATGCCAAGCTTGCAAACTGATTCAAACTGATTCACTTAATGAGGATCTGATTCACTAATGAGATGATGAGTATACCTGACAAGTTAGTGTTTGGGCATCAATGACAAACAAGGAGAGGAGCAAGATTTATTGGGTTTATATTAAGTGGGATTAGATTAGAAGAAGAATTAAGATTGGACTATGATTTGAAGAAGTAGATTAGATTAGGAATTCAATTGAAAATAGTTGAAGGGGGACTAAGAGCCTTTTGTTTACATTTTTTTTGTTGTTGGATAATTAAGGATATTGATTAGATAGAGTAGGATACATGGATTAGGAAGCTTAAACTTGGCAATGTTTGAAAATAATCACATTCAATCAACATGTGAATGGTTTAGATTAAGAATTTTGGAGTAAAGGGGTTGCATGGCTTTCAACAATGAAAACACATCAAGTACAACAACCTATGATTAGTCAAGTGTAACTAACACTTCTTATAGGCCCACAATGTAATACCATCTATCAAGTGAGAGAGATTTAGGGAGTCTCACATTATACAAGATACAAGATCCCTACCAAGGATGGGAAAAGGATAGATTAAAAGATATTTATATCTTAACTCTTGAAGGTACATGGTGAGTGACTTATTAAATAACTATTTATCTAATGCAAAAATAAGAGGGCAATGAAAATATCTTATCTATGATTGGTCAAGAGTTTTAGTATTATCCCTAATAATCCTCAAGGATATGTGGGGCTTGATTCCATAGATGGAAGGGAAATACACCAACTGATTAAAAGGATAGGGTAATCCATTCATCACTGCCACTTCCTCAAGGTATAAAGTTCTTGAGGGCTTAGCTAGATTAACAAAATTGTACTTCTAAAAGGTGTGTCTTTCCTTGACCCCTCACTTATATACTCTATTTGAATGTTGGGGTATCCTTAGGCAATCCCCCTAGAAGGATTATCTAGATACTTTTGATCATCCAAAATCAAATGAATGGAAAGGGGAGAGCATACACATTTGAAGTAGCTAGTATAAAAGACACAAAATGGTTAGAGACCAAATTAAGCTTTTATTTATCCATGATCAATTAAGGGTGTGAGGAGAGAGTAGGCCTCACAAACATATCCTGTAATGATTAATCACCCTTAAATATTTAAGTGTGCCTAGATTGGTATCAAAACATGTATTTGATAATTAATTTCTACAAACAATAGTGTTAGTGCATAAGGTTGTTAGTAGTTTATATTTTTTTATTGGACAAGTGATTACAAGCTACACAAATAAGAGGTTAAAATAATAAAATGTTCAATAAAAATAATTAGAAGTAATAAATGAAGCACACTACAGTTTTAGTCACCAACATGATAACAAATAATGGAACCGCTAAAATAAAAAGTACATATGTTGAAAGCTACATGGATATGTCGAAAGATGAAAAATGCAAAAAATTATACTTAATGTGAAGAATTATTGAAATAGCTTATGCATATGTTGATTTGTGAACAAGTGCATTAAAACTCAAATCCTACACAATATTGGCAATTAGTCCATCAAATTTTGATTTTTGATTAACTTTTTTGTTGTAATGTATAGAGGATGAATGATGAATTTGGTAGCATATCCCTCTATATCACTATTTTTTTACAAAAATAATATATACAAAAGGCTATTGAATAAAAAAGATACATCAATTTTAGAGCGCATACACCGTTTTGGAGATGCATATAATGAAACACAAATAAAATTACAAATTACAAACTTGCAAACAAAGGTATTATAATCTACATAATCAGATGTTGTGAGTGAAATCAGACATTATAACATTCTATAAAAATGCTCCCTATCAAAAAACCAAAAATTAAATAACAAGGAAACATATGATACAATATGTTAAAAATTTTCCAAGATGGTTCACCACCATGATAGGTGACACATATGCAAAAATCTAGGATGCAATCATTATATTGTAACCTAAGAAGAGAAACCAACTAAAATTTACAACAAAAGGTTGGTGAAAGGTACGTAGTTGTTCCGCCTACCATATATA
>MU225351.1:33291-46506 GCA_018584345.1 Thuja plicata
ATATATGAAATAATGAATATACAAGAACAAGATAGAACATTCTTAACCTATTCTACCCAAAATAAATTCAATACTTAGATTATGCATAAGATCTTATAGTTAAATATTAACAAAACCAAGCAAATTCCTTACCAAACCCAACCCTTGTTATGCCATAGTATGGTGATTTTTCTCATGGATAGTTGGATGTGAGTGCTCCTACCTACAAGATAAAATAGCATTTTATGGAATCTTTGAAATCTCTAGACATGGTCTCCAATTTATAGATTTTTAGAGGGGCCAATGGATGGATGAAATGAAAAAATGAGATTAATAACTCATAATGGTTGAAATCCATGAAAAAATGAGAGGAGGAAAAGTGTCATTATTGGGTGGAGGAAATGGATGCAGAGGGATTGATAAGAAAATCAAGGGAAAAGATTCTTCTTGGGAAGAATGGATGGACAAGATGAAAGAGGTATGTTCAAGCATCCTTTATGGATGGGCTAGTCCTTTGACCCATGTACAACAAAATCTCTTTAAATCTTCCTACATCTTGGAGGACGTGGAAGATTTGAAGAGATTTGGTTGTTCAAGTGGTGGATTAAGGGGTTAATAGATTTTAACCTACTTAATACAAAAATACAGAAACTAAATAATTAATAAATATTTATTTAATTTTTTAGGGGAGGATGGGAGATTTAGGTAAACAAATAATTTAATTTATTTACCTAAAGTGGACTATAGGAGATAAATAATTGAATCATTTAGGCTAGGAATCAGTGCAAGTGAATAATGATGCATAGTAATGTTATTGATTGGATGATTAGGGTTATATCCAATCAATTATACAAGAAATGGTTAGCTAATGACATGATGTCTATTCTAGTTATTTAATTAGTAAGGGAACAAAAATTATATAGTCAATTGAATAATTAAGATTATATTCAAAAAAATATAGCAGAAATAATTTACTAATATCAATATGTCAATTTTAAGTGTCTACTATAAATATTGTGTAATGTTTAAATTTTAATATTATGATATAAAATATTTAATTGTAAAAATTAAAATGTTTTACAATATTGATTATTTTAAAGATAAAAAGAGACATTTAAACAATCAATCCATTTGCCTCAACATGATAAGAGAACACCTAGGGTCATTTATGATATTTCAACCTAGGAAACGGAAGAAGAATATTCCTAGAGTCGATACCAATGGAGTCAAATAATGAGTTAAACACCTTGGTTGTCACTCCCATCCTCTTAGGTCTCTGAGTGAATATTTAATAATAATAATAATAATAAATTTCTCTCTCACAATTGTCACCATTTCATATGTACAAAAGCCCATGCCTTTCTACAACTTAGAGGATGCAGAAGATTTGAAGAGATTTGGTTGTTCAAGTGGCAAATTAAGGGGATCGTGGATTTTAACCCACTTAATGACAAATGCATAAACTAAATAAATAATAATTAATTATTGAGGTGAGGATATAAGACTTACATAAATAAATAATTTATTTTATTATTTTACTCTTAACATTGTTTTTCAGGTGGCTTTCTTGTCTTCACAACATTATTTTTCAGGTGCATTTCTTGTCTTCACAACGTTATTTTTCAGGTGTGTTTCTTGTCTTCACAACATTATTTTTTAGGTGGCTTTCTTGTCTTCACAACTTCTAGATCTTGCCAAGAAAAATGTGTTGTACATGGCACGACTTCGTCAAATATAAGATCATGTTGAGCATCTCTAAAATAGATGTCATATGGATTTGTGTAATGTTTTCCATCTTTGTAATTATGTTTCTTTGTAATGCCATTTGTGGGTCCTTACAAATTTGATGTGATCATTTTTATTTATGCCCTTTTATGACAGTTTGTATCATGCTGTAATTTTTTCTCTTCAACAACCTAGGTGATTTTTTTTTTACTTTGATTCATTTTTTTGTTTGTTGTAAGTTCAGAGAACCTCTTTGGCTAAGAGCCAAGAACTGAGGGGTATCTATTTCGCCAAAATCCGGCCAAGGC
Source organism: Thuja plicata (assembly GCA_018584345.1). Classification (NCBI taxonomy): domain Eukaryota; kingdom Viridiplantae; phylum Streptophyta; class Pinopsida; order Cupressales; family Cupressaceae; genus Thuja; species Thuja plicata. The sequence goes on from MU225351.1 coordinate 35,304, forward strand.
ACAATCCTGGCCTCATCCCTTATGGTGTCAGAGCCATGCACTTAGCAAGACTTGATCCCTAGTGGGCTCATTGAGAACCAATTGACTTCACCAGTAGACCAAGGGCCCATTGACTTGATTCAATTTTTTTAAAAATGAATTTATTTATGTCAACTAGACTATATGAGAGAATTTGTTAAATGGTTTAGTCTAGAAATAGGTGTAGTTGAATAGTGATGGATAGTGGTTTTATTGATTGAATAATTAGGAAGAAATGGTCAACTAATAAAAAAGATGTCAACTATATAAGTCTATTCTAATTTTTTAATTAATAAGGGGATAATTAATTAAATAATTGAAGTCATATCCAAACAATTAAGAAGAAATAATTGACTAAGGATAAGATGTCAATTTTAAATACATGCTTTAAATATTGTGGAATTTTTAAAACGAAACATGTATGCATGAACTGTGATTTAAAATATTTTATTTAAAAAATGAATATTTTTTAAAAAGGAAAAATGATGCCAGTTTGCCTCGACAAGAGAAGAGAATTGTGATTTTGCCTCGACAAGAGAAGAAAAGAGAATACGTAATGTCGTTTCTGATCTTTCGAACCAGGAAATCGGAGAACAATATTCGTAGAGTCGACATCGATGAAATCAAACAATGAGTTAAAAAACCTTGGTTGTCACTTCCATCCTTTTCTCCGCAGCTCTCATGGCGAATATTTAATTAAAAATTCGAATTTTGTCTCTCTCACGATTGTCAAGATGCCATTGCCAAAACTTCAAAACCCTATCGAACAACAAGTTAAACATCCTCTTCTGTGCAGGTCTCATGGCGCATATCTATTTAAAAATTCAAATTTTGTCTCTCTCACGATCGTCACAATGTCAGTGTCGAAATTTCAAAGCCCTATCAGATCTCTGAAATATGTATCGATTTGCTTCTAACTGTACAGATTGCAAACGGCACTTCTCTTATTTTGCTTGTAATTCCAAAGATCACGAACGACACTTCACTTATTTTGCTTTCTCATGCCGGCCGGGACCGATTTTTTCTCGCGATAATCACAGCGCGGATCGTTGTCTCAGGGTAAGCTTACGATTACAAGAAAATCGAAACTTTTTCCAGGCCACTAAAATTTATAAGCTCTCCTGATTTACAATTACAAGCAAATTTATTTTCAGATCACTAGTATTTATAAACCCTTAAATTCTTATGCTTACTATAATGGCGGAGCTCATGGCTCTGTTAACCCCCGAGCTCTTATATTCCACTCTCTTTATCATCAGTCTGTCCTCCCTGCTCGCCATAGCCAGATCAGTTAAACCCCGAAAAGGGAAAAATATTCCCCCTGGAAAATTAGGGTTTCCTGTCATCGGCGAAACGGTCGGATACATGAGAGCTCGCAAAGAAAACAAAGGAAAAGAATGGATAGAGGAAAAGATTCAAATGCCATCAAAATGCCAGTAATGAACTGATCAGACTGATTCAAACCAAATGATCAATGCCAAGCCCGCAAACTGATTTAAACTGATTCACTAATGAGATGATGAGTATACCGACAAGTTAATGTTTGGGCATCAATGACAAACAAGGAGAGGAGCAAGATTTATTGGGTTTATATTAAGTGGGATTAGATTAGAAGAAGAAGATTTAGGAGATGAGATTGGATTGTGATTTGAAGAATAGGATTAGATTAGGAGTTCAATTGAAAATAGTCGAAGGGGGACTATGATCCTTGTGTTTAGGTGTTTTTTTTATAAATAAGGTTATGGATCAGATAGAGTGGGATACATGGATTAGAAAGCTTAAACTTGGCAATGTTTGAAAATAATCACATTCAATCATGCGAATGGTTTGGATTAAGAATTTTGGAGTAAAGGGGTTGCATGGCTTTCAACAATGAAAACACATCAAGTACAACAACCTATGATTAGTCAAGTGCAATTAACACTTCTTATAGGCCCTTAATATAATATCATCTATCAAGTGAGAGAGAGATAGGGAGTGTCACATTGTACAAGATACAAGATCCCTACCAAGGATGGGAAAAGGATAGATTAAAAGTTACTTTTATCTTAACTATTGAAGGTACATGGTGAGTGACGTATTAAATAATTATTTATCTAATGCACCAACAAGAGGGCAATGAAAATGTCTTATCTATGATTCGTCAAGAATTTTAGTATTATCCCCAATAATCCTCAAGGATATGTGGGCCTTGATTCCATAGATAGAAGGAAAATATACCAAATGAATTAGAGGAGAGGGTAATCCATTCATCACTATCACTTCCTCAAGGTATCAAGTTCTTGGGGGATTAGCTAGATTAACAAAATTGTACTTCTAAAAGTGGTGTCTTTCCTTCACCCCTCACTTCTATACTCTATTTGAATGTTGGAGTATCCTTAAGCAACCCCCCTAGAAGGATTATCTAAATGCTTTTGATCATCCAAAATCAAATGAAGGGAAAGGGGAGAGCATACACATTTGAAGTAATTAGCATAAAAGACACAAAATGGTTAGAGACCAAATTAAGCTTTTCTTTTTCCAAGATCAATTAAGGGTGTGAGGAGAGAGTAGGCCTCACAAACATAGCCTAAAATGATTAATCACCCTTAAATATTTAAGTGTCCCTAGATTAGTAGAAAATTATGTATTTGATAATCAATTTCTACAAACAATGGTGTTAGTGCATAAGGTTGTTAGTATTTTATATTTTTTTATTGGACAAGTGATTACAAGCTACACAAATAAGAGGTTAAAATAATAAAATGCTCAATAAAAATAATTAGAAGTAATAGATGAACCACACTGACATTTTTAGTCACCAACATGATAACAATAATGGAACCGCTAAAATAAAAAGTACATATGTTGAAAGCTATATGCATATGTCGAAAGATGAAAAATGCAAAAAATTATACTTAATGTGAAGAATTATTGAAATAGCTTATGCATATGTTGATTTGTGAACAAGTGCATTAAAATGCAAATCCTACACAATATTGATTGCAATTAGTCCATCAAAATTTGATTTTTTATTAACTTTTTTGTTGTAATGTATAGAGGGTGAATGATGAATTTGGTAGCATATCCCTCTATAACACTAGTTTTTGACAAAAATAATATATACAAAAAGGCTATTGAATAAAAAAGATACATCAATTTTAAAGCGCATACACCACTTTGGAGATGCATATAATGAAACACAAATAAACTTACAAATTACAAATTTGCAAACAAATGTATTATAATCTACATAATCAGACGTTGTGAGTGAAATCCGACATTATAACATTCTATAAAAATGTTCCTTATCAAACAATTAAAAATTAAATAACAAGGAAACATTTAATATAATATATTAAAATTTTCCAAGATGGAACCACCATGATAGGTGACACATATGCAAAAACATCTAGGATGCACTCATTTATTGTAATCTACGAAGAGAAACCAACTATAATTCCACCAACCATGGGTGTTCCACCAACCATGCTCAATATATATATATGAATTAATGAATATACAAGAGCAAGATACAACATTCTTAACCTATTCTACCCAAAATTAATTCAATACTTAGATTAAGCATAAGAACTTATAGTAAAATATTAACAAAACCAAGCAAATTCCTTACCAAACCCAACCCTTGTTATGCCACAGTATGGTGAATTTTCTCATGGATAGTTGGATGTGAGTGCTCTTACCTACAAGATAAAATAGCATTTTATGGAGTCTTTGAAATCTCTAGATGTGGTCTCCAATTTATAGATTTGTAGAGGGGCCAATGGATGGATCAAATGAAAAAATAAGATTAATAACTCATAATGGTTGAAAGCCATGGAAAAATGAGAGGAGGAAAAGTGTCATTATATGGTGGAGGAAATGGATGGAGAGAGATTGATAAGAAAATCAAGGGCAAAGTTTCTTCTTGGGAAGAATGGATGGACAAGATGAAAGAGGTACTTTCAAGCATCCTTTATGGATGTGCTAGTCCTTTGTCCCATGTACAACAAAATCTCTTTAAATCTTCCTACATCTTGGAGGATGTGGAAGATTTGAAGAGATTTGTTGTTCAAGTGGTGGATTAAGGGGTTAATAGATTTTAACCTACTTAATAAAAAATATAGAAAATAAACAATTAATTAATATTTATATTTATTTAATTTTGAGGGGAGAATCGTAGATTTAGGTAAACAAATAATTTAATTTATTTACCTAAAGTGGACTTTAGGAGATAAATAATTGAATCATTTAGGCTAGGAATCAATGCAAGTGAATAATGATGCATGCTGATTTTATTGATTGGATAATAGAAGAAATAGTTGGCTAATGACATGATATCTATTTGAGTTATTTAATTAGTAAGGGAATAAAAATTATATAGTCAATTGAACAATTAAGGTTATATTCAAAAAAATATAGTAGAAATAATTTACTAATATCAATATGCCAATTTTAAGTGTCTACTATAAATATTGTGTAATTTTTGAAATTTAATATTATGATTTAAAATATTTAATTATAAAAATTAATATTTTTTTACAATATTAACTATTTTAAAGGAAAAAAGAGACGTTTAAATAATCAACCAATTAGCATCAACATGATAAGAGAACACCTAGTGTCAATTGTGATATTTCAACCTAGGAAACTAAAGGAGAATATTCCTAGAGTCGATTCCAGTGGAACCAAATAATGAGTTAAACACCTTGGTTGTCACTACCATCCTCTTCGGTCTCTCAGTGAATATTTAATAATGATAATAATAATTGTCTCTCTCACAATTGTCACCATGTCATATGTACAAAAGCCCATGCCTTTCTACAACTTAGAGGATGCGGAAGATTTAAAGAGATTTGGTTGTTCAAGTGGAAAATTAAGGGGATAGTGGACTTTAACCGACTTAATGAAAAATGCATAAACTAAATAAATAATAATTAATTAATGAGGTGAGGATAGAATACTTACGTAAATAAATAAGTGATTATAGTGTTTTACTCTAACATTGTTTTTCAGGTGGCTTTCTTGTCTTCACAGCTTCCAGATCTTTCCAAGGAAAATGTGTTGTACATGGCACGACTTCGTCAAATACAAGATCATGTTGAGCATCTCCAAGATAGATGCCATATGGATTTGTGTAAAGTTTTCCATCTTTGTAATTATGTTTCTTTGTAATGCCATATGCGGGTCTTTACAAATTTGATGTGATCATTGTTATTTCTGCCCTTTTATGATAGTTTGTATCATGTTGTAATGTTTTCTCTTCAGCAACCTAGGTAACTGTTATTTTATGTATATTTGCTTTGATTCATTTTTTTGTTTGTTGTAAGTTCAGAGAACCTCTTTGGCTAAGAGCCAAGAATTGAGGGGTATCCATTCCGCCAAAATCCGGCCAAGGCACAATCTTGGCCTCATCTCTTATGGTGTCAGAGCCATGCACTTAGCAAGACTTGATCCCTAGTGGGCTCATTGAGAACCAATTGACTTCACCAGTAGACCAATGGCCCATTGACTTAATTCAATTTTTTTTAAAAAAAATTGATTTATGTAAAGTGGACTATAGGAGAGAATTTATTAAATGGCCTAGGCTAGAAATAGGTGCAGGTCAATAGTGATTTTAATGATTGAATAATTAGGGTTATATTCAATCAATTATAGAAGAAATAGTCAACTAATAGCAAAGATGTCAACTATATAAGTCTATTCTAATTATTTAATTAATAAGGGGATAATCAATTAAATAATTGAAGTCATATCCAAACAATTACAGAAGAAATAATTGACTAAGGATAAGATGTCAACTTTCCCCTCCAATGGAAAACTGGGAAGCATCACCTAATAGTAACAAAGGGCATCCAGGCTCAGAATCTGAACCTGAAAAGGATAATCAGATCTATAACATTCATGTCAGTCTTATTAAGGAAAGCATGGCCGATCATGCAAAACTAGATAAGAATAATGAACATTGTCTTCATAATGAAGAGAATACTGAAATTGGAGTTAATATCACACAGACTTTGGATGTATCTGTGAATGACCACCATAAAAATTAGAATGTGAAATCAGGTAGTCTTATAATATCATATAAAGAAGATATTGAAGAGAAATGCAATATGGAAGTTAAGATAATTACTGAATATTTAGGAGAAACATTAACAGATGAACTTATGGATATGTTTATGGACAAAATCTGTGATATAGAAGAACTAAAGTTTCAAAAAGAACTCTTGATAAAAATGATTAAGAATTGTAGTAAAGATGAAAAAGAGAAAGAGGAATCTATGATGAATCAACAAAAATCAACTGAACCTATTCTCTTAGTCCCCATAGAATTGGAAGTCCTTAATAAAGATTTTCCCAGTAATCTTGATAATATTATAGAAGCATTTGGACAAGACATCATAGATCAAGAAGATGCCATCCTTAATTTTAAAGAAGACCATCTGAATACAATACAAACTGAAATTAGAGAGAAATTTCCTTTCAGCAATGAGGTCTTAGAGCTTAATAATGATACTGTTAAGGGCCTATTTGGTATAACAAATAAGGATAGACAACTGGGAATTGCTATGAATAAGGAAGGATTAAGATGCCCTAAAATTATGAAGACTAAAAAGAAAAGAGGCAAAAAATCCGCTTTTGAACTAAGGACCATAGCTAGTAATGCGGGTAATCAACAAAAATTAGCTGATATTATGAACATTGGGAAGGGGAAGTGCCTTCCCAAGGAACAATGAAAGTCACCTCATGGAATCTTAGGGGCTTAAACGCCCCTAACAAATAGAGACTTATAAAAAGATACCTTAGAAATTTTGAATCTGAAATCATCATAGTACAAGAAACTAAACTTAGTAAGGAGGATAATGTCAAATTCAGTAGAAAATTAGGTATATGGCAATCTGAATTTGTAATGTCTAAAGGTGCCTCAGGAGGTCTTGCTATTCTATGGGACCCACGAAAAGTATCAGCCCAGTTAGTGTCCAAAAATAGCAATTGGATGGTATTAAGGATCACCAGCCTCAAGTCTGATTTAAAATTTAAAATAATTAACGTCTATGGACCTGTGGAGAACGAAGAAAAAAAGAAAGTTTGGCAGGAAATACAACACTTTCTTAAATCTAATAAAGATGAATTACATATTCTAGGAGGTGATTTTAATGCCATACTAGATATCAAAGAAAAATATGGAGGATCTCATTATATTTTACAAGCTCAGAAAGACTTCAATCAATGGGTTATGGAAAATCAGCTAATAAATATAAACACTAACAATGGTGTATTTACTTGGAACAATAGAAGATCAAGTTTCAATCTTATAGAAGAAAAATTAGATAGATTTATGATTAATGGTGACTTGGAAAAATGCAATCATCTATTCAGTGCTGAAATCCTTCCAGAAGCAGGATCAGACCACTTCCCAATTAGGTTATCTATAACGGAAAGCTGCAAACCAGCTAGGAATCCTTTTAAATTTGAATTCATGTGGTTCCAAGATCAGGAATTTATTGGCCTCCTGGAACAATGGTGGAATCAAATTTCGGTAGAAGGGTCTAGAATGTACTGTTTGGTGGCTAAACTTAAAATTATTAAAAATAAATTCTTAGAGTGGAATAAAAATAAATTTAATAATATTTTTGAAAACAAAATCCAGATTAAAAAAGAATTAGAAGATCTCAACAACCTAGTAATAGCACAAGGTATGAATGAATCTAGTTACATAAAAGAAAAAGAGCTTATGTCTAAACATAATGCGATTTTATTAAAAGAAGAGATTTTTTGGAAACAAAAATCCAGAGAATCATGGCTAAGAGAAGGAGACAACAATACCAAATTTTTTCATAAATCCACCAACTTAAAAAGAAATTTAAATAGAATTACAAAAATTAAAGATGAAAAGGGTCAACTCTTAGAGGACCCAAGTCACATTTCAGCACTCTTCACACAATTTTATCATTCCCTTCTAAATAATACAGAAGTTGTTAACCTCGAAGCACAAAATGAAATGATAAAAGCTATCCCAAAAATAATCTCGGATGCTGATAATAAGATGATGAATAGAAAATTCACTCTGGATGAAGTTAAAACAACAGTTTTTCAACTCCACCCAGATAAAGCACCTGGTCTGGATGGTTTTCAGGCAGGTTTTTTTCAAAAATGTTGGCACTTTATGGGAACAGAGATTTGGCAAGTAGTAGAGGCTACTAGAAACTGTGGCTCTATACTTACAGAAATAAATAATACCTTCTTTACACTCATTCCCAAGAAAAATGAATGTATGGAGCCAGGGGACTTTCGACCTATATCTCTCTGTAATACTATCTACAAGATTTTATCAAAATATTTGGCTAATAGACTCAAAACTCTTCTCCCCATTATCATCTCAGAAGAGCAGACAGGTTTCATAGCCAATCGATCAATTCTAGATGGAATTACTATTGCCCAAGAATTGGTTCACACTACCCAAATAACTAAGGAACCGAGTATGCTAATTAAAATTGACATACAAAAAGCATATGAAAAAGTAGATTGGAGATTCCTTTGCAAATGCTTGGAAGCATTTGGCTTTTCCAAACAATGGATTAACCTCATTTTCAATTGCATTTCCTCTCCAAAAATCTCCATTCTTATCAACGGAACCCTGGAAGGTTTTTTTGGCATCACTAGAGGCATCAGACAAGGAGACCCTTTATCTCCTTTCCTTTATGTTATTATGGCAAAAGCTTTAGGCAGATCTATAACTAAGAAATAGATAGAAGGTAAAATCATAGGCCTTAAAGTAGCAGAAAATATCCCAAATATAACTCATCAACAATTTGCTGATGATACGATTCTTCCTGGCTTAGCTAGTGGTCAAGAAGCCAAAGCCTATAAAGAAATCCTAAACTTATATATGAAGGCCTCCGGCCAACAAGTTAATCCTAAAAAGTCAGAGATTTACTTTATCAATACCACTTCAAGTATGGAAAAGGAAATTTGTAACATTCTCGGATATAACCTGGGAAAATTCCCCTGTAAGTATCTGGGCATAGACCTTGATAAAGGTGTACTTACTTCTAAACTTTGGCAACAAGTGCTCACAAAGGTCCAAAACAAAAAAGGGTCATGGAAAGGAAGATGGCTAACAAAAGCAGGGAGAACCACAATGATCAAATCAGTACTGACAGCCATCCCCACGTATCACATGTCTATTCTTCCCCTCCCAGTAAACATCAAGAATAAAATAGATAAATTCCTCAGAGATTTTTACTGGCAAGGCCCAGGAGAAGATAAAAAATTAGTGCTCATTAAATGGGATAATCTATGTAAACCTATCTCCAAGGGTGGTCTAGGAATAAAAAATCTTTTATGGCAGAACAAAGCATTAGGGGCTAAACTTTTATGGAGATTGTACAAGGAATCTAAGAGTAAATGGGCTTCAATTTTATTACACAAGTATATCCCAAATGTGGATCCTATTAATATCTTTAGGGCGCACTCCCATGTTCAGGGCTCCCGTATCTGGAATTTTATAAAAGATTCTAGAGAGATCATCAACAAATTTCTTACTTGGGATGTGGGTAAAGGGGATAAGGCCCTGTTTTGGGATGATTCCTGGGTTGGCCTTTCCCCTCTAAATAAGATGGGATTCACACATAACTTTATTAAATAATGTAAAGAAACAATAGGCCTCTATTTAAAAGATTATATCAGTATCAAAGATGAAATTACTTAGATCTCAGCTGATGGGTTTTCCTCAATTAATCAAGAGAGGCAGAAACTCTTAGATATCCTCAAGGATAGGGAAATTTCAGACATGAACAGAACAAATAATCTAATTTGGGCAGGCTTGAATAATGGAGAATACTCAGTTAGAGATGGGTATAAAACCATAGTTCTTGAACAAAACATGGGAAATATAGATATTCCCCTGAATTTATGCTGGAACAAAGCATGTCTCCCTAAGGCTGGTATATTTCTTTGGGCAGCTCTTCAAAATAAAATTTTAACGTCTGATAGGCTCAGAGTGTTGGAGTTTGAAGGACCATCTAGATGTCCACTATGTGAGAATCATATAGAGGATGTTAATCACCTTCTACTTAATTGTTCTTACACTAAAAATTACTGGCATTAGTTACAACAGTGCCTGGATTGGAAATCTGCACTTCCATCCGATTTGATAGGACATCTTAAAGCATGGCCAACTCTTTACAAGGATAATTTATATGAAGATATTTGGACAATCTCACCATCTATTCTAGCCTGGGAAGTATGGAAAGAGCGGAATAGAAGGATTTTTACTAATAAAAAGTTATAATGGAAGACTATCATTAATAATTTATAGAAGCATCAATCACCAAAATTATAAACAGTAAATTACGAGAACAAATAAGTTATGAGGATTCCTTTAAAAGTTGGGACAACAGGATTAGATTTAAATGGTCTAAACTAGACATCCCGCCATTATATGGTAAAGGAGGCCTGAAAACAAAAGCGGACAGGTCTACGTGTAAATGGTCACCTCCTAAGGAGGGTTGGTATAAATTAAATTTTGATGGGGCTTCAAGAGGCAATCCCAGAATTGCGGGTATAGGAGGGATTATCAGAAACTGGAAAGAAGAAACTATCACTAAATTTTCCCACCCCATTAAACCCACAACAAACAACATGGCAGAATGTAAAGCAGCCCTCGAAGGCCTTAAAATTTGTAAGAAACTCAAAATATCCAAAGTAATCATCAAAGGGGACTCACAAATAATTATTAATGCTATAAGAACTAAAAAGACACTTAACTAGACACTTAACTCAAAAATCAAAGAAATCAATCAAATTTTGGATACCATACCCAAGTACGAAGTCAAACATACGTACAGGGAAGGTAATACAGAAGTAGATAAGTTAGCAAATCTAGGAGCTAATGGAGCTTCAATTATGGGTTAGTAAATTAGATTTAGCATAATGATTAATTCTAGGATCCAGTCAAGTAGGCTTGCAATTATATTTCATGATAACCTTTCTTTCTTTTGGCTTTAATAAAAAAAGATCTTAGTTTTGGATTCTGTCTAGTATAGAATTATGCATCATAAAGTTAAGGATGTAATAATAAGCCTCCTAAATAATTATAACTTTCGAATAGAGTTGTAAGGATGCACTATAGGATGAAAGGCAGCCTTAAAGCTATATGACTTATTATGTAGCAAGACATTAATAAAGTTAGCAGGTAATGGTT
>MU225351.1:47444-59074 GCA_018584345.1 Thuja plicata
TAGCACATAGATATAGGGTTGAGGGATATTTAATTTTCCTCTTACTATATCTAAGTACTGCATATGCTTACTCCCCCTTTTCATTATTTACAAATTAAAAGGAAAAGGGGAAGTTAGCATATTCTCACATTAATCACAGTCTATTGAGTTTAAGTAGTCCTTTATTTTCATCAATTATTGAGCAAGCTGGTAGAGTAAGTAAATATATGTTCCAACACATAATGTAAGGTTCTCAAGGACGCTATTATGAAGCATATAAACCTTTATAGGGTTTCAGGCTCTGAAATGTCTGAAACATTATTGTACTGAAAAAAGGAAAGTTCTTTATCCATCTCTGACAGCATAAAGGCGTCTAAGCTAAATCAACAATTAATTGTGTATTTCTAATTAGGGAAAAAAGGATAATACCATAAATAGTTAGATATATAGATTTTTTAAAGGTGCTAATCTTAGTTCACTTCTTATTGGAATGGTATGGCAATGTTTATTCCAAAAATCATAATACAGAGTTCTTTATGGTTTTCTAACGATGCAAATATAGGATAAAATCAAGCATGTGCAGGGTTCTCCCCTATACTATCAGACAAAGATAGTACCTGTGAATGCCCTTTTCCTAGGGAAAGGTAAGATTTCAATTATTTAGTCTCGTTGAATTATTGATCACTAACTAGATTGTCGAAAAAAAATTGTGGTTTCTTTACAGGAACAGGAATAGAAAAGGTTACGGACATCGGTTGGCGTTTAACTAAAATCTTTTAGGACTGGCACGCATAGTATATTTGCCTTTTTTAATATTGTTTCTACTACGTAATTGTAAAATTTTAAAGTAACAACAACCTTTGGAAAATCTCGAATAATTTTCGAGTCATGGGTATGCCCATGGTTATTATGTATTATGTATGTATTAAAATCCGGACTTATGTCTCTGACGTGGCAATAAACATCTGTAAAATCTCAATAAATTATCGAGTCATGGGTATGCCCATGGTTATTATGTATTAGAATCAGGACTTATGTCCCAGGCACGGCTGGAGGATTTTCTCAACCCCGCTCTTTCCTACCAGCGCCTGCACTAAGCGGGGTTCATATGTAACTCCCCTTTTAAATATTAATAAAATATTGGACTTAGGCCTTTTACCGAGAAAAAAAAAAAAAAAGGATAAGATGTCAATTTTAAATAACTGCTTTAAATATTGTAGAATTTTTAAAATTAAACATGTATGCATGAACTGTGATTTAAAATATTTTATTTAAAAAATTAATATTTTTTAAAAAGAAAAAAAATGATGCCAGTTTGCCTCGACAACAGAGGAGAATTGTGATATTGCCTCGACAAGAGAAGAGAAGACAATACGTAATGTCGTTTCTGATCTTTCGAACCAGGAAATCGGAGAAAAATATTCGTAGAGTCGACATCAATGAAATCAAACAATGAGTTAAAAAACCTTGGTTGTCACTTCCATCCTTTTCTCCGCAGCTCTCATATTGGCGCATATTTAATTAAAATTTTGAATTTTGTCTCTCACGATTGTCAAGATGCCATTGCCAAAACTTCAAAACCCTATCGAACAATGAGTTAAACATCCTCGTCTGTGCAGGTCTCATGGCGCATATCTAGTTAAAAATTCAAATTTTGTCTCTCTCACGATCGTCGCAATGTCATTGTCCAAACTTCAAAACCTAAAAATTCAAATTTTGTCTCTCTCACGATCGTCACAATGTCATTGTCGAAACCAAAGCCCTATCAGATCTCTGAAATATGTATCGATTTGCTTCTAATTGTACAGATTGCAAACGGCACTTCTCTTATTTTGCTTGTAATTCCAAAGATCACAAACGACACTTCACTTATTTTGCTTTCTCATGCCGGCCGGGACCGACATTTTCTCGCGATAATCACAGCGCGGATCGTTGTCTCAGGGTAAGTTTACGATGACAAGAAAATCGAAACTTTTTCCAGACCACTACTATTTATAAGCTCTCCTGATTTACAATTACAAGCAAATCAGTACTTTTTTTCAGATCACTAGTATTTATAGACCCTTAAATTCTTACGCTTACTATAATGGCGGATCTCATGGCTCTGTTAACCCCTGAGCTCTTATATTCCACTCTCTTTCTCATCATTCTGTCCTCCCTGCTCGCCATAGCCAGATCAGTTAAACCCCGAATAGGGAAAAATATTCCCCCTGGAAAATTAGGGTTTCCTGTCATCGGCGAAACGGTCGGATACCTGAGAGCTCGCAAAGAAAACAAAGGAAAAGAATGGATAGAGGAAAAGATTCAGAAATACGGCCCTGTGTTCAAAACCTCATTAATGGGGTGCCCTACAGTCGTCCTCACCGGCCAAGCCAGTAACCGTTTCCTGTTCATGAACGATTACAGCAAGATCTTCACAAAGCAATCGACTCGATCTGTCACAAAGATCTTCGGTCGGACCAGTCTACTGGAACTCCCGGTGGAAGAACACAAGCGTATCAGATCCGCCATTATGTCATTCCTCAAGCCCGAAGCCTTGCAGAAATTCGCTGCAAAAATGGATTCTGTCATTAGACGGCATTTTGCAGAGTGCTGGGACGGAAAGGAGACCGTGAATGTGTGGCCGTTGATGAAGAGCCTCACTTTCCAAGTCGCCGCTGATTTGCTCTTCGGTCTGACGGACCGTCAAGAGACGGAGATTCTGGGCCAGGAATTTGCGAGGGCAGTAAAAGGACTTTGGGCTCTGCCCGTTGATCTGCCCGGGACGAGCTTTCGGAGGTGCTTAAAAGCCCGGGCTAATATCTGTGCCACGTTGAAGTCCTTGCTGGAAGAAAAGAGAAGGGATGTGGCGCAACGTGGCGCCTCGCCTCGCCAGGACTTGATGACGTGGCTGCTGACTATGCAGGATGAGGATGGCAAGACCATGACTGAGGAGGAGATCATAGACAACATGATTGTGCTTATGATTGCTGGGCATGATACTACAGCTATCCTTCTAACACACCTAGTGAGAACCTTGGCTCTCAACCCCCATGTCCACCAAAGCATTCTTAAAGGTATGTGGTTCACTTACTTTTTTCTAGATGGTATTGAATGATTGAAGCCGCATAGTCAATATATTTGTTGTTTATATGACAAATTCAATCTTAAACATATAATCAGTCGAGTTGATATATATTTGTTTATATGAGATATTTGATCTTAATAAACAAGTGGTACAAATCTATTAACTACAATGTATTGGTTGTGTAAGCCCACTCTAATTCGCTTGTTGGATTCACTTCCCTTCACATTTTAGATTTGTCAACATACATTAGAGTGTAATTAGGCTTCCAGTCGACATACTTGTTTATATGGGAAATTCGTTCCCAAATAAATGACCAGTACCATTAATCTATTAACTCAATGCATCGGTTGTTTAAGCCCTCCCTAATTTGCTAGTTTGTTTCAGTTGCCTTCACATTTTAGATTTGTCTACATATATTAGAGTATAAATTAGGCTCTAAAATAGTTTGTATGAGAAATTTGATCCCAAATAAACAACTGGTACCAATCTATTTACTACAATGTACTGGTTTTTTTAAGCCCTCTCTAATTTTCTTTTTCAATTCACTTGCCTTCACATTTTAGACTTGTCTATATATATTAGACTATAAATTAGGTTCTCGGTCAAGTAGACATACTTGTTTATATGAGAAACTGGATCTCAAATAAACAACCAATACCAATCTATTAACTATAATGTGTTAGTTGTTCAAGCCCTCTTTAGTTTGCTTGTTTGAGTCACTTGCCTTCACATTTTAGATCTCTCTACATATATTAGAGTATGAATTGGGCTTCAAAAAATTTCAACTACTTGATTTTATTTTGATTGATTGAATATTCTTCTAATTTTTATTTTTGTGTTTTTATAATAATAAAATTCATATATTTCAAGTTTGAAAAATTATTATTTTTAATTAAAAATATTTACTAAAGTTTTTACTTATAATAAATATTGAATATACAAATGTGTTGTAATTGAGTCACTCTTATATTACCAATAATTAGGAGACAAGTGACTTACAAGACATTACATATTTCAAGAGTTTTACATGTGAGAATAGAAACTAAAGGGTGAAAACCTCAAAGTGATGAATCTTATCTTTATCCCTCTTCTTAATAACAAATAATTTTAAAGGTACTTGTGTACTACAACACATTGAGGTCATCACTAGTCTACTTACTACTCATTAACATCACCTTGAAATGACTAAACTATAGAGGCCAAATCTAACCATCAAATGCTTAAACTAATTAACAAACCACAACTCAATAAATTTGTCCTTAATCTGATGACTGATATTATTAAGGACTATATAATCAAATCTCAAAAAAGTAATTAATATAATGTTCATTTTTCTCTCAACAATGCATAGTGTGAGAATGTTGGCTCACTAAACCCCCATGTCCAACAAAACATTCTTCAAGATACAATTTACTTAGTTTACTACATGACATTGAATAATTAATGTGGTGTACTCAACATGCTTGTTGTTTACGTGAAAGCCCATTCTCACATAAACAACCAACACCAATACATTGACTACATTGTTTTTGTTGTTTTAAGTCTTTTTTTAAATTGCTTGTCTAATTTTCTAGTCTTCACATTTTGTATCTCTTTATATATTAGATCATAAATTAGGCTTTGATTTTTTCAACAACTTGAAAATATTTTTTTAAAATAAAATGTTTACTATTTTGTGTACTCGTGTTAAATAAATATACAAGTGGGATGTAAATGGATTAATTTTATGTTTTAAAAAAAAATTTATTTTATGAGTAGGCTTGAGGAAGCCAGAACCTACAAAATTATTTTGAAAATAGATGCTCCTATGAAGGGACAAAACTATTATATATTTATCTTGACTATTATAAGTTTGTTTACCACCTTTTAGCTTTAATATAACCTATACTAATATAGTTGTATCTAATAACTCTTACCACAAGGTTACTCCATAATTCTCCTCCTTGCCGATCTATGAGCTCGGCCAAATGACAAAGGACCAGTTGATAATATCTACTTTAGAAACCCAAGTAATGGATTTGAGAAATTCCAACCCCCAATGAGCAGCCACAAAATAGTAGGTAGTGTGCGATAAGAGCAACATGCACTGCACCCCATTTCTACGACATAGAAATGGATAGCCCATCACACCATTTAGTCACCATATGCCCAATACAGGAAGCGGCCATAAAAAGTCCACACCAATCACAGACCTCTCCAAACTACTAGTGACCACACATAGGACTGAAGAAGACCACAACAAATCAATAGATTAGTATCTTGAGATGAAATTAGTTATCTTTTCATTCGGCTTGTGTTTGCAATGAACAAGATTTGTGATAGTAACCAACATGCCTATGTTAGCCTGAAATTGAGTGAGGAAAGCATCCATAAATTGATTGAAAGTGTTAATAAAATAGTGTGGAAGAGAGTTTTACTATTCCATAGCGGTTCCATTGGGGGACTGGGAGAATAGCTAGAGCAGCACATAATCCAGATTATGATAATCACTGCACTGAGTAAGGAAAGAGTTGATATGGAGACGGGGATCTCCATCACCACTATATCTTTCAAACTTTAGGGATTCAAGACCCTGTGGCAGTGGAGTATTCAATAATTATGTGGTCAATAGACTGCAACAATAATGAGTTAAGGAACTTTGATTAGTCGCAGTAGACAAGTTTGTCAATTGTTGCTATAATTGACCCATATTTTGCAATATGGTATTGAAATCATGATTATGAGGTGGGGGAGGTGGATGTGGATTTCCTCCGCTGCCATCGACACCTTGACCAACTCAAAGACTAGCACCAATGTTTTGTGAATTGCACCCCAAGAGTTTATCTATTCACATCAACGTTAGGATCACTGCTGCTAGACAAAGGGTTGGTATTAGGTGTTGATTCCACCACTTGTACTGGCATCGTAGGTTTTGCATCACTAACTTGTTCTCTGACAATATTTGATAGATAATATTTGATAGGTTTGCTTGGGAGTCTAAAGGAGGAAAAGATATGTGATTATAAAAAATCAATCCTAGTGCCATGAGCACCTCAAGGCCTTGTTTGTCTGAGATTAAAAAACAATAGTCCTATTCTTGGAGCATAAATCTTGCCTTTTGAGAAATTTCTCAAAATCCCTTAGATTCTCCTTGAGGGGTTAAATCTAGTCAAAGTAGATAGTAAAGGTAGACTCGTGATCCTTTAGGGGAGGAGAACTCATTGCTGTAGAATTCTTGGATTGAAGCTTAGTAGAAGTGTTAAGTCCCAATATCAGGCCTATAAAGAAATAAGATCTAGAAAGGTCATTAGGATCTATATTCGCAACAAGTACTAGGCACGATCTAGTTCGACTATACTAGTCTAGGGGGATGTTGGGTCTTGAAGATCTCCTTACAATAGTTCTCGAAGTGGTATGGATCATGAAGCTCATAGGAGTTTACAACATCCAGAAAAAGCATAAGAGCTTTAAACAAAAGCTTCATGTCAGGTTCACCAAAATGGGGAGAAGGAAAAATTCACTGACCTCGAGACCGGTTAAAATATCAAGAGTTGAACTACCCCTTGTACCACCTCACTTCATCTAGCACTTTGATGAGATAGGGGATCAAGAAAACTATAATGCTAAAGATGTATTCAAGACTTAGAACAATTATGATGTGAAATAGAAGAACTTAAATAACTACAATATATTGATAGGCAAAAATACTTTGATCACAAAAAAGGAAAGAGAAAACTATAGATTTCTAATGTTGAAGTCTACAAGCTCACTACCTTAGACACCATTGTGGGTAGAGGAAAAAAAATATTGGTGTCGTAGATTAGTGTGGCACCTAATCATGTTGTACAGACATGGCACACAAATCTATTCACAAAACCCGATATAATAACTAAAACACAAAGAGTAAAGTATACTAGTGATGAGGATGCTAAAAAAAACTAAGCTACACATATAAAAACAAAGTGGAATAATAAGGTGGTGGGAAAACTTATAACCAGAAGGAGATCGAATAAAGGTTAAGGTAGCCAACTAGCTCCTCTACTTCATCTAACTCTTATGAACATGCACACATGGAAAAAAGGAAAATGGTTGTAATCTATATAGGAGCTTGTCATGGTTAAACCCCTACTTTGGTGTTTCCACATGCACAGACAACCAGATTGATATGCGGTGATAGATAACCAAAGTAGACAATGATAGAAAATGATAAATGACAAGAATATGGTAAAGAAAACACAATATGCTTAATAAATTGCAAGATAGAATAACAAAATACTCCCTTCCAAGACCATGAAGTCAAAGCTCAATGGAGTGAAGGCAAGTTCATAATAGTGACAATGTCAATGCACTATGAAAGATTTCTGAATACAATAAGAAAAGTGTTGTAGAAGATCAAGTGTAGAGCTCAAGAGCAAGTAGGAGTGAAAGTGTAGCTAGGAGAGAGAAAAATGAAGTTTAAAAGTGGGATTATAATGGAAAGGGTCAAATTTTGACATCGGTGGGTGCTGGTATGAGGCATTATGGTGTAGGGATGGCAGTTGTAATGCTTGAACAACTCATTGCGTGTCTATATATTCGCGGGATGAGTGTGTGCCATAGTGAAATCTCTACGACACACACACATCCTGGGCTAACCAAACTGCATAACTAAGAATCTCAATGGATGGTGACAAGGAAAAGTAGAGGGATGCAAAGGTGGATGTGGAATTTTGCATTATAGCTAAGGTAGGGACATCACACAATGGTAAATTACACCAAGGTGCAAATTTACGACATTACACTCTCATTCTCAAGTCTAACACAACCTTATGCTAGGTGGCATTAAGGACATGTCATTTTCCCCCTTTAAAAATCATTCTTCTATTGTTCTTGTTCTTTAACTTCTTGTTCTTGTTGGTTTTTCTATTTCTTATTCTTTTCTATTATTTATTGTGAAGTTCCAACACAAATAATTTTACAATAAATTACACAAATGAAGTCCAAATATTCTAAAATTTTTACTATAACTTGCCAATTCATAGACCATAATTATCCATAAAATATCCAAGAAATTAGTTTATTTGCAACCAAGTAGAGTGACTATATTGAAAACCCTAATTTTGTAATAAATCACTTATTTTTACCAATTTCATTCAAATTTAAACTATAGGTGATCCATTTGCATACTAAAGCCTTTGGAAATAAAGAAAAAATTTGTCCCGATCTAAGAGATATGTGGTCCCCCCCAAAAAGGTAGAAGCCATGTTTCTACAATCTATCAATTTGGGGTTCTTCTTATAGTGTGTTGGTTAAGTGGCAATGGTGTTGTGCTCACCAAGGTTCAAACCACCATTGGGCCATTGTGAGTATAGAGTTGTGCCTTTGTTGAACCAATATCTCAAAGGTTTGAGCCTCAACTTTGATAATTGGAATTGAGGTCCTCTATTTGTGACCTTATTGGTTCATAGCTCTAGATCAAAAGTGCTTCACTTGGGATTGGAGGAAGTTTCATGCTAGCCTCACCGATCACATTAAAAAGCTTACCATGAACTTTAAATAAATAAATAAATATAAAAATCATGTATTTAACTCTATTTTTACAAATGAAATTATCGTATATATGCCTCTATATATTATTTAAAACCCATTTAAAAACTAGGAAAACATTCATCTACATTTGAGAGATATGATATTCCCAATAGAAATCCCCATTCTATAATAAATTGCTTAATTTGGCTCTTTTATTATTATTTAAATACTATAGATTTCTAAATATATTCTTGAAGAAAACCTCTAAAAATTAGGTAAAATTTTACCCGTATCTAAAATATATGTGATTTCCAAACTGAGCTCTGAAATTGGAAAAAATGGCATGCCTTCACAATACCAAGATCATGCTTTAATATTGCTTGTTGTGAAATAACTTACACGAGAGAAGATAATATGAAATATGTTGCAAATACTTGATAACAATACCACTTTGACGAGGCAAAATCCTAATCCACTTCGAGGGGGTAGCTCCAATGGTCTTTAATAACAACTCAATATTCAACATGATAATAATAGCTAACCATTGGCTACTATATGTACCATACTTATGCCAAGTATACTACCTAGGTCAACTTATATAACAATATAGAGGCCCTACACCAACTTAAATACTAATATTTAATAAGATTTAAGGTAGCTAAAAGATGAATACCGAATACACACTATACGATTAGGGACATACCAAAGCTTCTCCTTGTAGTGCCCATACTTTAACCTCCAAACTTCCTCTACTTTTCTCTCTAATTATTCATAGTTACAATGACTTCCTCTTTTTAATTGACTTCCTTCACTGTACTTTGAGTGTGATCCATTTGACCTTTGATAGGTTATATATGTATGCATAATATAGGAGACAAGTGGCTTACAAGATATTACATGCTCTAAAATACTTACTCTTCAAAATAGAAGCTAGAGATTTAAAATCTTGAAGTGATGAATATACATTCAATATTAAGCTCCTCAATAACAAATACCTTTAAAGGTACCACCAAAATAAAAGGCTTAAAGTTGTCTACAACTCATTAATATTTTATCAATGTAATAATTAAATAGTCATGGAGAATCATGTAATAGATAACAAACTATCTATTATACTCGTAAAAACTATAATAAAAAAAATAGATCAATAATGGAAAAATGATTATGAAATTCAACTCAATAAATTGGGTAAATGTAAGATTTTGATGAGCTAAATAATGATAACAGAGGGGTGAAAGCATACAAGGTGTCAATCGAAATCATGATACTCTTGCTAGACTAGATTATTTTTTCTCCTTAGGAAGCCACAAAGAAACAAATTTTTTATTTTTGAAAAATATATAAAAAATCAATATCAAGCTTGAAAAAGGATTTTTTTCAATTTCTCCTAAAAAATAATTTAAATTACATGGAAAATAAGAAAATATTAGTTTTTGGATAGATATTATTTATTTTATTTTTTAATTTATGACTATATGAATTAGACTTTGTTAGCTACATACTTAACTATTTGGAGTTTTAATATATGTTAGGTTGATCAAAAGAAAAATATTTTTAAATATTTTTCGAAAATCATGGTTGTTTTTAAAAAATCACAATGCAATACATCACATCTACTAATGTGCCCTTTCTTTATATCCAAAATTTTAGAATTTTTTAAAATTCATACTTAGATCGGTTAGAATGTCACCTACTTTTTTTTTCAAAAACTAAAAATGCGTCTCATTGAAATATCTATTTTTAAAATTAATTTAAGCTTTTAAAAAGAATTAATAATGCAGAAATTACATTCAATTTCCTTAAAAATTTATTTTATATATATTTTAGATTGTATAAGCAATTCATTCAATTTTTGACATAAAATTAATTAAATATTATTTGTACCATCATACTTTGCATTCACCTAACTATAATAAAAAATTATTATGTGCCCTCTTAATAAAATATTTTAAAAATAGTATTGAAGTAGAAAAATACATCTCCCTTGAACTTATATTAAACATAATTAAATAAATATTTATAGTAAATTAGTATATAATCAAATAAAATAGAAATTATGAATTTTATTTTAAAACTAAATGATCATTTTAAAACAATCATCTAAAAAAAGTAAACATGCTTTAATAGGTCTTACAATTTTATCTAAAAATATAGCAGATGAGTAGCTTTTCTTTCAAAAGATAATTGAAGTTTCCAGATATCGATATTTATCTTTATGGGGGATCTGTGGAAACATCTAATTCATTCTTCTATTGTCATTCAAACCTTTGGATGACATCTATTCATAGTACATGATACATTTCTTGAATAAATAATAAAGAGACAATTACACTATATTCATAATAAGATTTGTTTCAAAGATAAGGAGGTTGTCTAAATATAACATATGATCTTTATATAATTGAAAGGTTATTGATCTAATATATTTTTATATGTGATAGAGCACAAGGTGATTCTAAAAGGAAAACAACATAATGATCCACTTAGTTGGGAAGACATTCAAAAAATGAAGTATTCATGGAAGGTAGCACAAGAAACATTACGTTTGACACCTCCTGTATTTGGTGGATTTAGAAAAACAATTAAAGATGTGGAATATGGAGGCTTTACAATCCCCAAAGGCTGGCAGGTATGATTAATCCATGTATCAATTAAAAATTAATGTTATAATACAAATGTTCCCTAAATTTGACTTATACTTTGTATTTTCTTTACAGTTATATTGGGTGACTAGTCCTACACATAGGAATGAAGAAGTTTTTAAAAATCCAGAGAAGTTCGATCCATCACATTTTGAGAGCCAACTTTCACCCTACAACTTTATATCATTTGGAGCAGGACCTTGTGTTTGTCCAGGGTATGATTTTGCAAAGATGGAATCAATAATTTTTTTATACCATTTAATATCTAAATATAACTGGTCACTAATGATTCCAGATGAAAAAATAACATGTGACCCATTGCCAATTCCTATAATGGAGCTACCAATCAAACTTCAAACTCTAAGTACAAGTGAATAGATGTACTTGTTTGTGCACATAGTTTGAATATATTATATTAATGTAATATCATTTTACATAAGAACACAAGTTTTGTT